>JABSTQ010001151.1:0-15434 GCA_013358835.2 Ixodes persulcatus | reverse complement strand
TTGCTGAAATCGAGATCCCACCGACGCCAGTAACCGGACTGGGTGCGGTACTAGTTAAAATGCAGGGCGGCCCAGTGCGAGTCATCTCATACGCAAGTCGGACGCTGTCTAGCGTGGAGAAGAACTAGTCAACTACTGAAAAGGAGTGCCTCGCTGTCGTCTGGGCAATAACAAGGTTTCGCCTATATTTGCAGGAAGTCCTTTTCGCGTGGCCCACTACCACTCGCTCTGCTGGCTGGTGAATCTGAAGGACCCCTCCGGACGCCTCGCCCGCTGGAGCCTACGACTGCAGGAGTTCGACACGACCGTGGTGTGCAAGTACGGCCCGAAGCACAATGACGCCGACTGCCTGTCAAGGCCCTCAGTCGAGGCCACTCCGGCCTGCACCAAAGAATACGACGATGAGTGTTTCCTCGTCGACGCTTTGGATCCCAGCGACATGACATACCTCCAACGAGACGAACCTGAGCTACGAGCACTCATCGAGCATCTAGAGGGACAAGGGAGTGCAGTTCGCGCAGATTCGTACGAACACTGCCAACCTTCTCCCTCCGACGAGGTGTGCTCTACAAGGATAACTTCAGCGACAACACTGCGTGGCTGTTGGTGGTCCCTTCCAGTCTTCGAGTAGAAATTTTCAAGCCTGCCACGATGGACCCGACGGCGGGACAGCTTGGCTGCAGCACAACTCTGCCAGGATACGCGAAATATTACTGGCCAAGCTTGCGAAGACAGTGCACCACTACACCCGATCTTGCCACGAGTGTCAACGGCAGAAAAAAACACCGACGAGAACGGCAGGACTTCTTCAGCCTATTGCGCCGCCATTTGCCCCGTTCCAGCAAATTGAAATGGACTTATTTGGGCCATTCCCACCATCGACGCAAGGAATCCGATGGATAATCGTCGCAACCAATTATCTCACACGGTACGCCGAGGCAAAAGCCCTTCTATCAGGAACGGCTGTTGAAGTCACCAAGCCTTTCATCGAGTCCATTGTCCTCCGGCACGGCGCTCCCACAGTCTTGATCTGAGACGGTGGATCCTTGTTCATGGCCCAGCTGACACAGGAAGTCCTTCGTCTCAGCCACACTAGCCATCGTCGGGAGGCACTCACTTGATCGAATGACGTTTGAGCGAACGCCCACGTTTCACCGAATGACACTTTAGCGAATAGTTGGACGCCGCGAAGCGGCGTTTTCGGGTGGGCCGATTGAGTTCACATTTTTGTAATGAGCCGACGCAGACTGTCGCCGTGAAGCGGTGTAAGCGCAGCGCGGCGGATGGGTTAACACGCGCCCCCGTTATTCGCTAAACGTCAATTCGATCAAATGTCGCTGTTCGCTAAAATGTCATTCGCTCATGTGATATGGACCCGCCGCACTCGTGGGAACTGATAGGAGACTACGCGCATGCGTGCAAGCCGGCGCCGTTTGCCTCTCGTATCCTCTCGATCTATTCCTTTGCCGGCGGTTCGAATCGTTCTTTACCGGTTCTGCGACGCAACGCTACGTCCCCGATGGCGCTGAGAGCCGACAGCGGGCACGCTTCGTGCTCTCTTTAATGTCTATGATATCTCTTTATACTTCGTTTCAGCTTCGGTCCGAGCGCGGCCGATGTTATGAGCGGAAGGGCCAATCAAACAGCGAAAGAGGCACAACGTCATAGCGTGCTCTCTGCAGTTGATAGGATCAGCCGGTATTCGCCGTCTCTCTGTGCGTGCTCCTCCGCCGGCTAGTCCTATTAAGCGCAGATAGCACGCAATGACGCTGCGCTTTTTGTGCTGTTTGATTGCCCCGTCGGCTCATAACATCGGCCGCGCTCGGACCGAAGCTGAAATGAAGTATAGTACCTCTTAAATATCTTATCTTGACAAAAATAAAATAAAAAAGCGGTATGTTGCTTGGAACTTACGGTCTCTGTCAACTTTGCGTGTCATTTTCTGCAGCTGGCGTTGCTGTCTACTCGAGAACAATTTAAAGACCTTTTTGACGTAGCGATCCGTCACGCCATTAGTTTTTACCGCGTCATTGCACCAGCACCGAACCGCATCAGATGACCTAGATAGTGCACCCGTTTCCTCAGTTGGCGCTCGCGGGGAGCATGCTCGTAACGCTCGCTACCAGCGCCATCACGGTTGCAGTGCTGTATCTGAGAAGCTGCGATGGATTATCTTCACCGCCGGTACCAGAGATGGATAGAGCGGTGCAGAGGGACCGTCGGCGCCGGTATGAGCGCATGCGCTTAACCTCCTATCAGTTCCTACAGGCGCGACTAGATCGCGCTGCAATGCAGTTGGGCCACCGCTCCCGCGTTCCAATTACTTCTGATCGTGACTGTACGTTGACGTGGAGCACAAGACATGGGACGAGGTGTTGCCGTACGTCACATTTGCCTACAATACGGCCGTGCAAGAAACCACCGGGGTTTCTCCCTTTCAACTGGTTCATGGTCGCAAAGTAACGACAATGCTAGACGCAATGTTACCCCACGAACCGGCTGTCGACGGAAGCAACGCTGCCCAGTTGGTTACCCAACGGGCAGAAGAAGTTCATCAGCTTGCCAGACTCCGGATTAAAGCCCAACAACATGTCAACGCTACCCGGTACAACCTTCGTCGTTGGGACGTTCACTTCAAGCCCGGAGACCGGGTATGGGTGTGGACACCGATTCGTTGCCGTGGTCTCAGCGAGAAACTCGTGAAACGGCATTTCGGACCCTACAAGGTACTTCGTCGACTTGGAGATCTGAACTACGAGGTGATGCCCGACGGAACAAGAACATCATCGAGCCGCCCAGTACGACTTGAAGTCGTCCACGTCGTGCGCCTGAAGCCGTACTAAGCTCGATAGGACTGTGGACCTTATGTGTTCCAAATGACTCTTTAGTTTACCGTTCTTTTTATTTGCTTTGTTTGGTTTTGTGTTGCATCGGGGCGATGTACTTGTTAAAAGGGGGGAATAATGCCGCGCGCGCAGCTGGCCAAGGAGGCAGCGCGCGCGTGGTCTAACGGTTATCGTGCCTGCCTCCTACGCGAAAAGCCAGGGTTCATGTCCTGGAGCGACGCACCTTTTGTTATTCCAGCAATTCAGTTTTCGGGTAAATTCGAGAATCGTGTTGCGTGTTCGAGGTCCGAATTTTCTACGCGTCGGACATTCCACGCCGATTATTCCAGAAGCTTACGCATGTACACGAGGCGCTCCGCGTGGCGAACCGGGGTCAGTCTCGTCCCAGCGCTCGATCCTTCGGTTTTGCCGACATCGACGCCCGCGATGCTCTCCTGCTTTCTTCTGTTTGCTTTTCCTTTTTTTAAAAATTGGGCACAAGTTCGCCCCATTAAACGTTTAGTTTACTTCAGTCTTCGCCGCCTCATCACTTGTCATTCGTGACAATATATAGAAATCATGCTTATTAATTAAGGTGTTTTCTTTTGTTATATAAGTTTACCTTTCAGAGTTGCGTCGGCATTTTATTTTTAGCTTTCTATGGTGGTGTCGGCGTTTTCGAGGGAGCATTTGAGGGGGAATGGAGGCCAAGAGGGGGGGGGGGCGGTTCCCCCGTGGTTGTTAAGAAAGGTCTCGGGTTTCGGGGGTCTGCTCGGACAGATCCCAGGGAAAACCCGCGCTTGGAGCTGCTTATGGCGGTTGACCCAGCTTGACTGTATATAGAGGGTTTTGCCCCTTAGTGTGAAATTGTCGATTTTTGTCCGGTGTAATAATTTAGCGGTTGGCACCAGCCAGACCCTGAAAAATGCAGGGAACGACTCTAAAAGGGAATTTGTTTTTGGCGGTTGGAGCGCCAGGCTGACAGCTCGCCGACCATTGGGTGACAGTGTACCACATGGGAGTGGCGGAATTCGAAGGGATTGGTCGGTCCATGTGGGGAAAGGAGGCCTCTGCGGGCCTACAAAAGGAGTGCCGAGAGGATTTTGGGGGATCTTTTGAATTTGGAGTGGTTTGAGAGAAATTGGAGACGGGGATAAAGCCTGTAGACGAGGCAGGTCTCCCAAGTTGGGAGTTATAACTAGTGTAAATAAATGCACATATTTCTCTGCAAGCAGTGCGTCGACCGTCACTCAGTGACGTTCGTGCCCCCCCGTTCCAGACCAGCGGAGCGGAACCTGCCTCCCATACAACCGGGAGGACCAACAGCTTAACTTGCGGGTCCAGAGCGCACCAGGAAAAGATGGGGTAACCTGAACCATGCTCCGGAACCTCCCTGCACAAAAGAAAGAGACACTTTTGAATTCCGTCAGCAAGATTTGGGCGAGCGGCCAACTTCCGCATTGGATGTAGCACATCGTCGTGGCCCCCATACCTACAGCCGGCGAGCACCCCAACAAGATTCCAAACCTTGGTCCGGTGTCCCTCAGATCGACGATCTGCAAGATCCTCGAGTGGTTATACCTCAACCGCCTGAATCATGACATGAAGGAGGTTTTCTTCTTTCACCCTCACCAGACTGGCTTCCGTCCAAACCTGAGCATACAGGACAGCATATACCTTTTTTGAAGACTCCTTAGTACCAAACGGGGACACAGGCGGACCGTGCCTAGCATCATCGTTGTTAAGGTTCTGAAAAAAAGCTTTCGATTCGGTCACCCAAGAAGCACTCATAAAGGACCTAAGGCAGGCGTATCCGGGCAAGCGGATGCTGAATATTATTAAGAGCTTCCTCTGCAAACGAACCTTGGAAGTCTCTTGCAGACGCACTGAACCGAAGTACTTCCCAAGTTGCGTTGGAGTGCCAGAGGGGGCCATCCAGTCCCCTCCTCTTCAACGTAGTCATGACCGGACCTGCCCGCAAGCTTGAACTCATCCATGGCGTACGGTTCACGCCGTACGTCGACGACATAAATATTTGGACGGAAGCAGACGATCACGAGGACACCGAATTGGCAGTCGGAGCACTCCAGGCGGCGCTGGCGGCGCTGGACGACTACCTGAAGGACACCGGAATGAAGATATCTGTGGAGAAGACACAATCCATTCTCCTTAGAGGCTCTGTGGCGGAACAAGCCAAGGTTACTCTCACCATCGGATGCGCTTGCCTGAAGCGATCAGACATAGGCTGGATTCGCATCCTTGGTATGCCCATCTACGAGCGTGGTGGTGCAGCCGAATGACTAAAGCAATTGACGCCCAATTGGATAAAGATAGCGCATATCGTCAAACGAATTTCAACTTATTTTGGAGGCGCCACTTTCGAAATCGCGCGTACCCTCGCCCACGCGGTCCTCGTGTCTGGGACCACGTACGGAACTGTGTGTTTCCAACTGATGAAGACCCATATAAAAAAACTGGAGACCCTCTACCGAGCCGCCCTTCTGGTGATCACTGGTTTGCCCTGCCACACCAGAATGGAAAAACTATATCGCTATGGAAGACTTCCATCCCTACGGAATATTATACAAGATTGCTGCGAGGGAACCCAGGTCCGCCGTCTCCTCACTGTTCAGGGGCAGCGCCTCCTTCTCTCAGACGACCCCACCATGGTTGCCATTTCAGGCGAGGTCCCACCAAACGTGCAGCCGTGGACGGACTTCCCCGTCATGGACGGCAGACCCCTCAGCCGGAAAACCAACGCCCAACGCATTGGCGCACAGCACGCCGCTATCGCCCGCGCGCTCAACGAGCCCTCAACAGACCCCGCCGAAATGCGGCTCTTTAAGGACGCATCCTGAAATCTGCACATTCACATCGCTATCATTGTGGTGAGAACCGAAGATGGCTGCCATCACCGAAAAACTCACCACCTGGACGAGACACCGTCCTCCACCGAAGTGGAGCTCCGGGCCCTTCAAGTCGGTGTGTATTAGATTCTCACGGACCCCCGTATTGTGAATGAACAAACCAAGACTATCACGATTTACACTGACAGTTCTACAGCCATCCGCGCCGTAATCGGTTCTCCCAGAGTCGGAACCAAGGAGTACGAGATAAAGAACGTCTCTCGCATAATAAATGCACAAAAGACGTCGTAGTAAAAATCCAGTGGGTGCCGAGGCACTCCGGTGAGGCGCGCAACGAGGCCGCGCACGACCTGGCGAGCGAGGCTTGCACTTCTCGCCCTTCGCTGAGAGTGCCGATCTCCCGTCCTTCGCTCGACCACAGCCCGGAGGAAGAACGACGACGACAGAAGCAAATTCGGAAAAGCAGGCTGAAAGATCCTGTACCACCCCTCGAGAATCGATTGCCCAGAGCAGTGGTTCTCAAATGGGGGTCCGCAACTCTTCGGTGTCCGCGAAGGCATTCTAGGGGTCCGCGAAGCCCATCCTCATCAGTCAAGCCCGTAAATAAAAGTTGTCCTTTCTCAGATTGTGAAGAAATGTTCCAATTTTCGGGTGAATGTTCTCGCGTATAGGTCAAAAATAGAAGTCTACTTTACACTAGCCCTTACTTATATTAATTTATCAAATGACTATCATAATTAACTTATACTTTTCCTTCCCCTCACAACGAATGGGGTCCTCCATCATCTACGCCGATTCACAAAAGGTCCGCAAAATATGGATGGCTGAGAACCACTAACCTAGAGGTCTGCCTCGGGGGGATCAAGTGCTTGTTAATAGCCGATTCACACGACGGACGGATCAGCGGACGGATTGATCACGTGACAACATGTGCGCGGTTCGTCCGTCTCTCAAGCGCATCCACACGAGGGAGACGACGAGCAGACGCCAGCGAGGACGGAGGAGCCTTGTCGCCACCCCACAGTGCCGCGAAACTCCGACATCGCACCGTAGCACCATTGTCCAAGAGAGAAATCGACGTTTGCTAAAGCGATAATGAATCGTACGTCGTTGTTACGTACAGATCGAGACAAAAGACCGTGATAGGCTTCGCGCGAAGCGCCATTAGCTTTACTAAACCAAAGCATGAGAGTAACACAGGCATGGTCTTGCTCGAGAAGGGTTCGGCGTAGAGACGACGAAGTTCTGGGCTTGCGGAGGGGCGTTCAAAGAGGTCTTCACGCACTCCCCGCTCGTGCACAACACTCAAGTTCACCACGGCCACAAGAGAGGTCTAGCTCGGTGAAATCCTGATTGGACGTGCCAGAAATATCGCGGCGTGCTAGACGAGGTTTGACGGGAGCTTCTTGACGTGGACCCGGAGGAGTACCGGGACCTGCGTTGCGTCAGCCAAACAAAGTTTGTGCAGTTTCTTTCACACGTGGAACCAAGAAACGTGCGACAAAATGAACCAGCGAACGCACAAAATAAAACAATGCGCCATTTTTCTTTTCATGGTCCACAAACAAAAAAACAAACAAAAAGAAAACAATGTACCGTTGTTTTCTTACGCTTTTCAATTAAATCAATCAATTAAATTAAATCAATCAATTAAACGCTTTTCAAGTCAATTTCTCGCCAAAAATACACGAGTGAAAAAGGCGTCAGAAAACAAGGACAACAGAAGGAATAGACGAAACGATGCGCTTTTTCCTTTCAACTGAATTTTTATTCGGAAAAACAAACATATATATACACAATCTTTTGCTTGTAATCAAACTTCTCGTAAGATGAATTCAAATTCCTTATCTGATAAAAGGACTGAGGAAGTGCTGATACCTGCACCGCCCTACACCCTGATTCTAAAAGCCTCGAAGATTTCTCTTTCTGCTCTTGTTTTATGTCGTCCCAAAATCTTCGTTTTATCGAGTGTAGGTGAACATGGGCACCGTTTACAATAAACGGCCAAGTTTCCCGAGGGTGACCGCCTCCTGTTGTCCTTGTTTTCTGGAACTTTTCGAATCTAAGATGTACCAACTTGCCCAACTCCAGATTCTTCTGAAAAAGGCGCTTGACTTTAGCAGTCCGCGCGTCCACGGACGAGGCGCGGATCGCAGGAATTGGTGACGTCTCGGTCACATGGTACACGGTCTGCGGACAAAAATCGCGATTCAGTCCGTCGTGTGAATCGGCTATAAAGCACGAACGGGCTTCGCTATCGCAGAAGACATGGTGGCGAAGTGGCGGTACAACCAACTGTGCCATCAAGAAGGCGATCCCCCATCACCTCCAATCACGCGTTGCGGCAGCTGCTCCGCAGATCAAGCACCGACACCGAGACAAATCCTCTGGGAGTGTGACGGACTAAAAGACGTCAGAAAGAAGCACGGACCACCAAGAGTGACCTTTTACGAGGAGTGGGTTCTTCCGGTACAGGACCAAAAAGCGTCGGGAAGATTTAATTATTGTTTCACCTTGCTCGCACCGCGGAGCCTCGCTTGTGAAGCCCCCATAGTGCGCCGTAACTAAGTCATAATACCCCTTTAGCCCCTTCCCAAACAGGCCAAGTGCCACACTTTTCCTGAATAAATTTGTTAAGGCGGTGGTCCCACGGCGGCCATCTTGAACAAGCCATTAGTTCAACCACTAGATGGCGGCACTCATCCATGTGGCCAGAAAACAAGCTCGTGACAGTGATGTTCCTCCTCTGCTCTTAATTTCCTCCTTTCTGCTGCACGCCCGTGCACGTTCGGCGCTCAGCACGCGCTCCCGCTGGCACAAATGCAAGCAAACGTGCCAGTGGTGCTAGCAGTGCCCAGTTCGCACAGAAGCGGAGCCCAGCTAGTTCATCGACCCGATCGAGAGTGCCTAGCGGGGCAAAATTTGTTCTTTGATACTGGCTTTGTTCCGCGCTGCAGGGTTGGCAAAGCGATTTCGTTAGAGGCTCACAAGCCAGAAGCTATCGTTTTAACTATTCAAGAATTAAAATTATAGTCAATCAATCGGTGAAGAATGTTATCAGACGTTAAAGAACATATATAAGACATGCCTTGTCAGCATTTCGTGAATGAAACAGCTTTTGCACGACATAAACGTTTAAATTCATTTTGCTGTAAGTCAGAGCGCAACCGACATAACAGGTGATGAGGCCAATGAAGCAGAGTCAGAAAACAGTACGTCACGGACGCCAACGTCTTATAGCGCGTTTTTTGTCCCCGGTCAAAGCAATCAAGCGTAAACCATGCACCATGGACTTTCGCTTTTAGTATGCGTGTTTGTGCATTTTGATCTATGATAAAACAAGCAATAGCTGATTTTTTTTTCTTTCAGGAGGGGTGTTCAGAAGGGCGCTCAATATAACTCATCATTTGGATGGTAGTTTGAATAAACTTGATTACCAACCTTATAAATAACCCCCTCATTATTGTCGAAATAGTACGCCGAGGTCGAAGATTCTGCGTCTTGAAGAAAAGAATAAAAGTGTATTTTTTAGCCCCATTAAGCTAAACTTAAAATTTGTTAGGCGAGTGGGTAGCAGATTTCTAGGTGCTTTTTATAGTGTTTTTGATATTCTTTTCAATATTAATTCAGTCTATTAATAATTTGATGTTGAAAAGAAAATATACCAGCGTCTTAGATGTATCTTTATATGGGTGATTTCATCTGAACTCAGGCATAGATTTAGGGTCGAATTTTTAATTTTGACGAAAAAAAAATGTTTTGGGGCAATCCCTATAATAAAAGAAGACGCAAACGGCAATTGCGCCGGATTTTTGTTCTCAAGCTATGGACCGTTGAAGTGGCCAAGGTGGAAACTGGTGTTTTTCCAGCTGATCGTAGGTGCCATATTTCACTCCATCCCATTTCCCTACTTTTTACAGTACATCAATATAACTTTTTGGGAACACTCTAGACCTAGGCCTTTTCGTGTTAATTAAGCGTCTAGGTCACAACATTCTTAATGATTTTTTTTGTTTGTCAAACCGCCCCTCTACGACGATATTTGACGAAGTTCAGCAAGCTGTGCTGTGTGACTTAATCAACATATTTTTATAATCTTTATATCAACGTGAAGCTCCAATTAAGCTATTTGCTTTTAGTATAATTTCAATATTTTGCAATAAGTATATAATGCGCTACATGTGCCTGAAAAACAAAAATTTCGAAAAACTGGCAAGTTTGGAGTCAATTAAAAAAAATCTTTCTTTTTATTTACAGTTAGTTAATATAGTAGGCTATCAGAAACTACCCACAGAAATTGCAATATATTGTTCGTATGGCTACTATTAGGACTCTAATCTCGTGCTATGAGCGTTTTGAATGGGACTTCGCACAGGCGCTCTGCTGAGCAGAATTTTGGCCTATCTAAGGTTTTCTATTTATAGTTAGCAGTTACCTCAATATCTGAGCGCAAAAGCCGGTGAAGCGACAATATTTATCCTAACAATATTTATTTACTTGGCACTGGCGTGATTTGCAAGGTGTGTGAGCTTCGCTATGTGTATTGACGGGAAGATACGTAACATCTAGACTCCCGGACAAACTTCAGTCAAGAGGAAAAAGTCAAAGTAACCCGCCATGAATCCCTGAAAATAGAAATGAAACCTAAACAGATGACTAACACGTTTGAAGCCTTACACGCTACGAAATGCTTGTTATTTTACGAAAGAGTCCGTACGCGCACAAAATAAACCGTGCTTCCTAAGCGTCATATCTATACTAAATCGTACATACGTATATGCACTGCATATCTGTTTGACATAAGAAAATATGACAATTACATCTCAAGTTCGGTATTTCAAACTCAAAGCCGAAAGCAAAAGGCCTTAGAGGAATTCTCTACGATCTGCATTCCCCCGTATTGGGAGGAAGTAAGCGCTGTGCCCGCACTTGTGGACACGGACTTCGAAGTAAATTTTTTTAAGTACACTACTCCAAATTTTATTAATGTTTATGGTTGGATATTGAGGTAACTGCTAACTATAAATAGAAAACCTTAGATAGGCCAAAATTCTGCTCAGCACAGCGCCTGTGCGAAGTCTTGTTCAAAACGCTCATAGCACGAGATTCGAGTCCTAATAGCGGCCATACAAACAATATATTACAATTTCTGTGGGTAGTTTCTGATAGACTACTATATTACCTAACTGTGAAAAAAATAAAAGAAATAAAAGTTGGGATTTTTTAGAAAATCGACTCCCAACTTGCCAGTTTTTCGAAATTTTCGTTTTTCAGGCACATGTAGCGCATTATATACTTATTGCAAAATATTGAAATATACTCAAAAGAAAGAGCTTAATTGGCGCTTTACGTTGATATAAAAATTATAAAATAGGTTGATTAAGTCACACAGCACAGCTTACTGAACTTCGTCAAATATCGTCGCAGAGGGGCGGTTTGACAAATAAAAAAAAAATCATTAAGAATGTTATGACCTAGACGCTTAATTAGCATGAAAAAGTCTATGTCTAGAGTGTTCCCAAAAAGTCATATTGATGTAGCGTAAAAAGTAGGGAAATGGGATGGAGTGAAATATGGCACCTCCGATCAGCTGGAAAAACGTTAGTTTCCACCTTGGCCGCTTCAACGGTCCATAACTTGAGAACAAAAAATCCGGCGAAATCGCCGTTTGCGTCCTTCTTTTATTATAGGAACTGCCCCAAAACATATTTTTTTCGTCAAAATTAAAAATTCGACCCTAAATCCGTGCCGAAGTTGAGATTAAATCATCCATATACATATATTTTCTGTTTGAATGCAACAGAAATGGAGAAGTTTACAGTAACGCTGGCATTGTATGTTAATGAATGTGATCTCAATGATGTCGATGTGAATTATTTGTATTTGAAACTTTTGATGACGTTGATATTAATTATTGTGACTACGATGCTTAGCTAATGTCAATTTGATTATTTTATATATAATTGCTTTTTATGCTTACACTAGTCCTGTACACCGTTTAATGCTGTAAAAGGGGCTTATGGCCTGGTCAGAAGACTTTTTAATGCGAAAAAATTATTTGCCCTACTACGCGAAAATCCGGCGTCGGCGTCCACGGCATGACCGAGAGCGATGGTACCAAAAATGGCCGATGGCGCAAAGAGTAAAAACACGTTAGAAATGCTCAGATTGACGTCACAATTTTCACGAAGGTTCCTGTAAACAAAGTAAATGAATGGCTTTGGAAAGAAACTTTAGTACATTTCGGTCTGGATGGGAATCGAACCCGGGCCTCCGGGGTGCGAGACGGGCACGCTTCCCCGACTCCACGGCGGCTCCACGGTCCTGGCTGACTAAGGTGTGCCTAGTGCGTGCGTCATTGCACACCGTACACGTCACGTCGCAACCATCTGACTGAGGTGATTCAGCATCTGGCTGAATACAAGGTGGTGCTGGAACATTGTAACTGGTAGAAAAACGCCGACTTGTTATGTCTGATTTACATGATCCGCTTCTGCTTGAAATGATCAGTTTCGACATCAAGCACCGCAGTTTCCGTCTATAATTATTTTGCAGCACAAGGGACCTCGCAACTGAAAATAGCGAGCAGAATCTCATTAGGAATCTTTAGGCCATTCACGAAAGCTATGCGATGGTAGCGGGAACCAGGTGGAGCTCGAGCGGCCGACCGCTCTGCAGAGCCCGGCCACCCTCTCCCTCTTACCGGCGGCCGGGCCGCTGAGTCATGGAGAGGGATTCTCTGTGGGGTGGCGTTCGTTGAAACTATGGCGCGCGCCAGCCAATGGGAATGCATTCATCAAATCGCTGTTACAGACTACAGGCTTTGCTCCATAGGACAGGGAAATTTAGGTCCCGTTTGGCGCCGCTTCAAAAGCTGATAACGCCGGTTGGCTCAATAAAACAGTTAATGCTTTCGCATTAAAAAAAACAAAAAACAAAAAAAAAAACGGCAGGCCAAAGCATTCACGTTACCTAGTGACTCCTTCCAGAAGGTATGTGCTGGTAGCGAACCTGCGGCTTCCGAAGAATGACACTCTTTTTATTTATTGCAAATAAATGTATGGTTTGACTAATAAACTCGATGAACGTCATTGAAAACAACCGTATAAGTGAATATTCGGAGGATTAAAGCGCGTGGTGCGCTAAAGTACCACTCAAATAACGTGCGCAAGGTGGGTGGCTCGGAAACGTACCAGAACAAAACAAAAACGCGCGAGCGTGTCGAATTGGGACGCATTTTTTGACAAAGTGACGAGGCGCCGGAGTGCCTCTCGCGCCAGCTTCTCGTGCAAGCCGCTCCCATAATCTGCTCATGATCGTGATCGCGATCGAAGCAGGTGGACATCCGTTTATTCTAGCTAATGCTATGTTCACACTACTAAAGCCGCTCAATCTGTTTACGTTTGTCTTGCAAGTAGCGTCAAATGCGCCAGTGCACAAGGCCCGTGTCTGGTGCGCCCTTGGAAGGTAATGGCGGCGCAGCGCTAAATTGAGCGGCCCTTTGGAGCGAATGACCGCTCGTGGCACGTGTCTGGTGTGTTTCCACCCCAATGATTGGCGGTATTTGACCAAAAAAATAAAAACGCCTTTTATCAAGGGGATTACATCTGCCTAAAGCCCCTGGATGTGTTTGCGTTTGTTTTCCAAGTAGCGTAAACACGCCAGAGCGCGATGCCCGTGTCTCGAGAGACCCTTGAAGCAAATGGATGCGCAGCACTGAAAGCCGTATTAGGAGAGACCGAAAATAGGCGCTCTCACGAGCAAAGGCCGCCGCCAGCGCCGAATCCTTTCACAGCGTAAACTAAAGACACAGCGTGACCAATCAGGAGTCTACTCATGCACAAATGTCCAGTAAGCGTGAGCCTAGTCAGCGAAACGCTTGTTTGTACGAGACCGTGCTATGGAGGCACTTTCCAAAGCTAAACGCACTCGTGCCCATGCCTTGTGGAACAACGCTCGTTGCTTCCAAGTTCCGCTCGGACCCAAGACTTCGTTTACTTTACTGCGAGCGAAGCCAAAGCTCGAAGCGCGAGACCGCGCTTTTGAGGCGCTCGAGCAAAGCTGAACCAAGGAGCTCGCTGATGTGTTTGCGTTACAAATAGCGTGAAACGAAGTATAGTCGTGGAAACAAATTTAGAGCAGCGACCACCGCTATGTTTCGAGTTGGCCCGAGAGCCTATTCAAACCAATATGGCAGCTCACTGAAATGAGCGGCCCTTCCTTGGAAACGAATGGTGGCGGAGCACCCTCCCGTGGCACGTGTCTTGCGCGGTGGCCAGAGGCATGAAGCCCCTCGATGTGTTTGCGTTGTCTTGGAAGTAGCGTCAAATGCGCCAGTGCACGAGACCTGTGTCTCGAGCGGCCCTTGGAAGCAAATGGCACAAACACAGCAATGAACGCGCCCTCGTACGCTTTTATGGAAAGGTGTATACTCCGTTACTGGCGCGGACGTGTGGCTTCATTTATGGTTCGTTTGCGCGAGAACACGTGCAAAGTTCAAAGTTTACGGGACATTCGTGGTTGAATGAGCATGGAATTCATTTCAAAGAGTAGATTTGCATGCGACATATGAGGCACAGATTGTCCTGCGGACTAAGTACTAACTAGGACTGGGCGTCAATTTTTAATCGAATAATTGATCAATGGACCTATTGCTATATTACCCAAGCATGAAGGAGAATGCTGGATTGGTGTCCACGGGCCACACGCGCACGCCTTCCCCGTATAAAAGATTCGAAGTAAATAAGAAAACTAAAGCGTTTGACGAACGCGCTTGCAAGATGCCATTGTTTTAGGCCTTTTCTTTAGTACAGTTCAACGTTGACAGTTACTGCTGCAGACGCCAGCACGTTGCGGGCGCGTGGACCACCATTCCTTCCCTGCATTCTCCTTGATGGTTGCGTAATTTAGTAATAGGCCTATAGGTTCAGCTGCGCAAACGGACAATCGCATGGCGTTGAAGTGGCTGGAGGGCAGAGCCGTATATTAGGAGAGTTTGGACAACTAGGCGGAGCAAAGGCCGCCGCCAGCGCCGAATATTCCCCCCACGCTTAGAGCGTAAACTAAATTTGTGCCACACGCGTCGACCAATCAGGGAGACCTCTACTCCATCTCACAAATGTCGACAGTGAAGACAAAGGCACAGGCGCGTGAGCCTAGCTCAGCGAAACGCTATTGTTTGTACGAGACCTCGTGCATAGGAGGCACTTTCCAAAGCCACGCGCGCGTGCCCATGCCTTTGTCTGCACACTGCTAGAACCGCGTCCTGAGACTGGCTGAAAGAAAGCGTGCAAAGGGTGGGGTGCGCGAGCGTCTTGAGACGCGGAGTTCCGCTCGGCACGGCTCAAATTATACTTCGTTTCAATTACCTGCGAGCGAAGCCAAAGCTAGAAGCGCGAGACCAGCGCTTTTTGCATTTCTCCCCAGCTCGCGCGCTCGAGCAAACCTGAACGCACGGAGCTTCGCGCTCGCGCTTCCAGTTTTGCCTTCGCTCGCACATAAGGTGAAACGAAGTATAGTCGTGGCACAAATTTAGAGCACGCAACACGCTAGGGCTTCGCGGCCTGTGGTTGGCCCGAGATGCTCGCCTATTCAAACCCATGTATGGCCAAACTCTCTCATAACGGCTCTGGCTGGGGCACATATAACCTTCTCCAATTCTTTGAGTCACACATCTCGTCTCTACAGTTTACTTAGGTCAAATTTCAGCTAAAGTTTGCTTTCATACAGGTGTACTCGTACA
>JABSTQ010001150.1:0-24224 GCA_013358835.2 Ixodes persulcatus | reverse complement strand
GAGAAAGTGCAGAGTCAAAGTCGGGACAAGCGGGTTGGTTATGGTTGTTTGCAGGTACGTCCTCTGAGCGCCACCATCTTGCTGCTGGCGTGGGTAGATTGTCCGATAGTCAAGCGTTGCTGAGGCGTACCCACGGTTCCAGACTGGCGCCCAAACAAAGCGTTTTTCATCCTCGGTGGCCAAACTAGTAGCTCTCGACGGCTGCTTGCAAACATCTATGCAAGGCGCGGGTTTAAGGAGGAAACATAAATGGATGGACAGACATGGCTCCCAACTGGCAACAATCATGCCTGTTCATATGTTTGCATTCTTTTCCTAAATGTGTTCCCCCTATCATTGAGCATGACTCAGTCCCCTTTGACGCAACGGATGCAGGCAACACCAGCTCCATCAGCACTGCACGGTCCTCTCTGCTGGTGGCCTGCAGCATCATGCAGGATCACGGGGATGCCCTGGTGCAGACGGAGGCCATCTCCTGCCTCCAGCAGCTGCACATGTTGCACCTCGCCACGTCAACCTGTCCTCCCTCGTCCCCGTGCTCTGCGTGAGTCCTGCACAATTCTTTCTGCTCATGCCTAACACTCGTGCCTAGTTTGAAAGGGGCACTCCAACAAATATCGCTGAAATAGTTATCCAAATAATGGGCCAAAAATATTTTTTTTTGCAAAGTTATTGAATGTACAGTTTTGGTCCTCACCGTGTTTTTCAAAGTGAAAGTCTCCACTGGCAGTAGTGAAAAAGTGATGTCAGCAGAAAGTTCACTGCTTGGACTGTAGACTTGATTACAATTGATTACAAGCAGTTTCATGGTGTCAAATGAATGCTTGGAAGCTCACTGCAGCACCCGAGCAGCAGTGCGAAAGAAAGGCTCGGCATAGTTCATTTAAGACTGCCCGCTCGACCCGCACGCCTGCCTTCCACGACGTCACGGCACTGAAAAGCACGGGTATATTTGAGTGTCGGTTCTGGCATCATTTTCACTATTCTTTCATTTTCACATAACTATTCTGAATTTCGCAATACTAAATAGCATACCGGAAAGGGTAAAGGTTGGTGATTTCAAAAATATAGTTAGTTAGCTGACACACGGGTCAGGGTCATATAAGCAATATAACCCCATATATTGCTAATATGACCTTGCCGTCACTTGACACCCAAACTTGACGTCAATTCACGGTGTCACGTAACATTTTGACATTGCACGAGGTCATGCAACATCAGAGCCTCGTAACGTCACATGACATTGTGACCAAGTGGCCTAAATTAATCCTCCTCGGTCATTTGCTGTATCGTGCCAGATGCCCGTTGTTAGTTTGGCGCATAAAACCCCCAAGTTTGACTTTGACTGCTTAAAACTGGAAAAACACTTTACTTGGGTAGGGGCGATCGAAAGAATGTGAGTGCTCGTGAAACCCTAGAGCAGGTGATGTGATTGCTGCGCCATTTGCGACAAACGGCGCGAAATCACTTACCCTGCTGCATCCTGCTACAGTTCACCAAAATATGAGGAATTTGTGTCAACATTGCGCCAAAAGCTAATATTGCCTTACCATACAGAAACTAATGGTTCAGGCATCGCTACACTACTGGATTGTTAGGGTGAGCTTTCGCGAATTACAAAGCTTTCGGGTGTAGCTTGAAATAAATTGTGATTTGATACAATCTTTGTATCGAACATGACTCAGTGCCCAGAAGTTTGGGAACATTTCTAATTTTTGGAGGGTCTGTTCGGAGGGTTTAATTACCTTCGTTGAGTGCGCTTATCACCGCGCACTGGTGCACAACCGAGAAGTTACGCCCGCAAAGCAGACATCACGATTTTGTGTTCATCGCTTTGCCGCATTGCAGTGTTATGTTAAGGGGTAAAACACTCTTCCAGGGTGGAATGATGCACAACTGCACTTCGTGCATCTAAAAAAAAATTAAAGTAAAAAATCAAATTTGGTGAATGTTGACGGACGACATACATGTGGCTGTAAAATTTACAAATAAAACTATGGTCAGTTATATGATGGACTGCGACATTCTGAGAAGTTGTGTGCATCATTAATCCAGGTAATTTTGTTTTTAGCTTTAAGTTTTAAGGCAGGATACTTTGTAGATGGGTATCAGGAAATGATTGATGAATCACCTTCTTTAGATGTAGCTGGGCTGGACCATAGGTTTAATTTTATGTTTAGTTAAAGGGTAACTGCAAAGAAAAAAGAGTTTTTTTAAACAGCCTAATTGGGACAAGCATGTCACAAATCTTTCAGCCAAAAACAAAATTTTTTACAGCAATATTTATTGCGCGAGACTGATTTTAGTTTGCGGCTCTTTCGTCCGTTTTAAATCTGTGCGCCACAAAGTTGGTATTATACGTCACATAGTGACTGCTATACGTCACGGAGTGACGTATAACAGCCACTCCGCGCGCGTCAAAAGAGCGGGAGTTTCAAATGCAGAGAAGTTGTGACCCCGACTAAATTACGTCTTGTGGCGTAAATATTGCTCGAAAAAATTAGTTTCTTCGCGGAAGATTTGTTTTGTGACATGCTTGTGCCAATTAGGCTGTTTAAAAAAACACCTTTTTTTCTTTGCAGTTACCCTTTAATGGTGCATTCACACTGGAAGCGAATCCGCGTTCGCGAAGCGGTTGCGGATGCGGTTCGCGAGCGACCCCGTTCAGACACACCGAGAGGCGGTTGGCGGTTTCTCGGCGATCACGCGTGATCTTTTGAGACTTGCGTTTGGCAACCTTGTTTTACAAGCCAAAATCCACTTTAATCCACGATCCAAAGTCAAAATTTTGCTATTTTGGCACTAAAGATTTTTCTTCGGGATGTTCGCACACATCCCTTCTTTAGGCAGCGAAAAAAGAGGCATGGACCCGCAAAACTCGCATTCCCTCCACTTCGCCCACAAGCAAAGCCCAGCTAGGCGCGCCTTGCTGACTCAGAACAGGATGCCCCCGACCTTTTCTTCGAAGTGGACCCGCATGAATAGCTGACCTTGTTTTCGGGAAAGAGGGCCAGTCTTCCCCCCTCGTTGTTCGTTCTTATCATTTTCTGAGTTGTGAGCGGCACTGATGGACCGTGGTGCGGGTGAATGTGTTCGGTGCTAGCCGGTCGTGGCTTCGTTGGTGGCGGACTCTCCTCTCGTCACTCGCACATCGATCCAATCAACTGTTTGTTTGACATTATGCTCAAATAAACGCCGTATGGATTACCTCTGCATCGTTTGGTACGTACACCTTATTCCTTGAGTATGTTCCCTTTATTTCTTTTGTTAGTAGTAAACGTTACAGGTTGAGCTAGCGCAGGTACATCGCCTGCTCCGCGGTAGTGCGTTGGCTACGCAATCAGGCTTACGACGTCTCTATCGGCCTTCGTTGTGGTCATGCATGGTATCGAAAGCTTTCAATAGTTCACGCGATTATCTTAGTGGGTAGAAAAGATGAAATTTCGGTCGATCAGGGGCGGGTTCCGATGTTCTACGGGCAGAGACTACAGCTTCGGGCTGTGGCACCGGAATAATAAACAAACTCTTACCCGAACCAAATCACCGGTGCGAAGCGCGTTAAGATTACGAGTCAATTCTTTTCGCGGCGGATTCAAGTGACGGACGTGAACATCCCGTTTCTCCGTCGATTTGTCTGCTGCAACGCTGGGACTACAGCGCCTTGGACGCCTCACCAGCGACAGGTGCCATCTTGTTTCGAAAGTCACTGACGTCACGTCAGCGTCGCGTTGTGATTGGTTGCCGCTTTGCGGTTCGTGAAAGCGGTTGGGAGAAATCGGTCCCGAAGCGGTTGGCAAAAACGCACTCCAACCGCTCGATCCTAGCCGCTTTGCGGTTGAGAACGCGCGGATCCGCTTCGCGTTTGCGGATCCGCTTCCAGTGTGAACGCGCCATAACACCTTTAAATAGGCCCAGAACTTTTCGTGGATGTCCTCAATGAAGTTTAAATTAAAATAAGGTTTGCTTTATCAGTGAAATCAAAGCTTGGGAATAACATTATTAAGTTCAGATGGATTCTTTAAGGGGCATTTATTTTCCACTCGCTGGCTTTGCACCATCATAAGTGTCACATGTAAAAAAATGTCATTGACGCGCAGCTTTGCAATTTAATTATGCTTTGCATTTGATGCTAAGAGGTGTTGAAGTGGAAATGTGAAGGCAAAGATGTGCCATATTTTATTTGGACATACCAGTTCATAAATCTTAACATAGTTTTTGCGGAAGAATGAATAAGAATAAAAAATATTTTTGGTGTTCCAAGAGCTTTTTTTGATGCTGCTTCAAAATGAACTTTTGGCCGTTCCAAAGGGTGCTCCCAAATGACTCGAACCAATTGCATCGCTGCGAGAGAGTGCTCTGGAAAACTCAGTTTGAGAACCTATCGTGCTAAAGAATGGAGACAAATGTTGAAGACGGAACTTTCCAAGAGGGACGACGGTTCTTGCAGAGTGCCCTTAACTGCCCGCACCTGCTCCTGCGGCGCGCGGCCGTTGCCTGCCTCAGGCAGCTGTCGCAGCGGGAGGCCCGAGAGGTCTGCGAGCACGCCGGCTCTTGGGCCAGGGAGAACGCCAGAGTGGGCGCCTCCAACGGTGAGCGGCCGCCCGTCTTTCTTTCATTGGTGCACACTAAACGCCCTCCATTGGCTCGGCACGTGAAACCCCCAAACTTGGCATGGGAAGCTTGCGCTGGAGGCGCGAACGTCCTACATTCCACGATGCTTTGGTGTCTCGTGCGTCTCGAGTGCGCACGTGCAGCCAAAGCCCCAAGGAAGGCAGCGAGCATGTGTCAAAGGCCGGGCGTTCGAAAGATGTGCCCTGTCATTCTCATTCTGTTGGCGACCGTAGACCCTTTTTCCATAAAAGCGCTGAAAGGAGACACCATTGCATTTTGCATCCCCGCAAACTTCCGGTCAAACGAGGGGACATACAATCCCTGCGACGGCATCGCTTATTTCGACGTTGGCCGGCCGAGTGAGTCATTCTAGGTAAAACTCCTCCGCAAATAAAGATTATTATTAATATTGTTATTTTATGGCCAGCATTCCAGACGGTTAGCTAAAGGACCAGTTAGCGAAAGGTGAGTTGGTGATTTTTTAATACTCCCGCGAGGCGACCAATCCCCGTTACACGTTGAATGGCACAGTATAAGGACCTCGCCAAATCCCCGTCTTCATGATTTCTGTAGAACTTCGTCGTCCCAGGAATGGCGACGTCAGCAGTCTCGGTAGGCCCATCGAAATGGAGCGACTGGAAGACACTTGGGAGGCATGAGACAGCTTGTGTTTGTAGACATGAAAAGGGTCTATAGTACAGTGTAATCCACTTACAACGGTACACACATATAACGATCAGTTTCTAGAGTCTCTAGACTAAAAACGATCAGTTTCTTGTCCAAGTACACCGATCCTCAGTTCTAACAATTGAATTTCCGGGTTTTCTTATTATCGTTATAAGTGGATTGCACTGTATCCTATCTCTCGACGAGCAATGATAAGTGGAAACCGGATTGAAACGAATCCGCTTGCTCGCAGGCAAGGGGGGTTCGTCACACCACAAAAGCCAGTCCCAGCAGCAACGCTGGGCGTGCGAGGGCGCCCCGCTGCCCTGGGAGGCGGAACTGCCCGGCGTGCTGTTTGCCCTGCTGGACCGAGAGACCGACCCCCGGCTGGTGTCGCACGTCCACGACTCGCTGACCAGCATGCTGCAGGCCATGCTGGACGACAGCCTCGGCCACTGGCTGGGACTCTGCAAGGACGTGCTCACCGCGGCCGGTGAGCACTCTGCCCCGCTCTCCATCTGGTCCGGCCTCCTTTTGGCTCTCGCTGTTGCAAGTCCCGGCAACGCTTCGGCCTGCGTTTGAGGCGCACCATGGATCTCTCGCGCTTGCTTTGCGAGCACCGAGAGATTGTAAGCCTGCCAGAGATTTTTTTTGCGTGTATCCTACACGTGCTTGAGGTTGGTCGGTGTCAGCTGCTTCTGTTTGTTGCTCTAGTACGGGGGTCTTGGAACCCCTGTACTAGAGCTACAAACTGGAAGCTAGCCGCAGGCCAGTCTTCCAACCGACCCACGGTTTGCCGCCGTCCTTCCAATGAAGGTCGGTTCGTGGCCCGCTTCCAGCAGATTCACAGACTAGTGGCGCAAAAAGGAGTGCGCATAAAGAAACGGCACCGCGACGCGCTCCAAATGTGCAAATGAAGATATCAGAAAGAACGAGAGAAACAGCATCGTAATGCAGGTCCTCTCGCCGTACTATTCATTGAATACTGTCGTCATCAGCATCAACATTCCTAGCCCCCTGCTTCATGTCTTTGTAACTATGTTAAAATTCTTTTGCGATCTCACGTGCATTGTGCTTAATGTCCTCTGTCACGAATATTGCATATTGTCAGCATTAGTTTTATCATTCTCATTACTCTTTTGCACTGTGCGAATATGTCAAAGTTCCCAAGCGCTTTGATCTCTGCCTGGTGAGTTTTCTTAGTCACAGTTGTTGTGTAATGTCAGTAATTATCTAAATATTAAATTTCAAACTGAAGTATGTGTATTCATCGACCTTGGGTTTTTTTAATACTTTCTCTAATATTGTTTTTCGTGTTTGGTGCTCATCTAAGTTTATTTATTTAGTTTTTCCTCTTTTATAAATACTCTTCTTTTTCCCTGCTCTAGTAGGACCAAAGCAGGGCTATAGTCTGCACCCGGTGCATAGTCTATACACCGTACATACTCCGTGCCTGGTGCTTAGTCCGCGCGAAAATTTTCTCACGCACAGTACAGCTTGACGAATGTCTGCTTCTTAACTCACAGAGATGCTTGTATTGTACACAAATCATTATTGACATACTCTTTCATTCACAAAATCCCTCGCATCTCGTCATAATGAACAATCTTGAAAGACAAAATTCCTGTATAGTCCCCACGCATAGATAGTCTGCACAGCCAAAAATTTCAACTTTTGAACAGGTATAGTCCGCGGGCGATAGCCCGGAGAATACGGTAAATGCGTGCAAACCAACCTTGAAGCTGTGGAACGGTGAATAATCAACCCTACTCACTCAGCGCACACGGTTTGGGCATTGTGAAACACTCAGCGCACACGGTTATTGATGCTGGGCATTGTGAAACACCCAGCATCAATAAAAAAAGAAAGTTATTGTTTGGGTTGATTGACAGGCGAGGGCTTTTGGGATCTCATGAAGGCCTTTGGGGACTCCAAAGGGTTCATGGACCAACATTTGAGAACCACTGGGCTAGGGCATTAAGAAATACAAAACTGACAAGCTTGTAAAGCTTAAATTAGAGCGACAGCAGTGTCCGGCATGTACCAAAAATAGGGAACGGGTGGGGTTTTCGCCGCAGACATAACGGCCTCTGCCACAGCAACCACAGCCACGGTCGTGGAAAGGGAGACGGACTTGGAAGCCGGAGACGAAGACGAAGACGTGGACGACGAGGAAGCCATCAAGGCCGGCGAGGAGCCGGCGTCCCACCCGGCCGTGGGCCCGCGCTGGCCGACCAAGGTGTTTGCCGCGGAATCCCTGCACCGGATTGTGGCCCTCTGCGAAGGCAATAAAGCCCACTTTGACCTCACCCTGGCCAGGGAAGAGAAGTCCATGAATCCCAAGGGTGAGCTCGCTTTTGCCAACGTTGCGTCGGCCGGCAAACGGGCGGGCCGATAAAGCCGTGAGGGTTGGGGACGGGATAAGGACCGATTTATTGACAATGTAACCTAAGGAAGAAGGATTGTGAGGAAAGGGAAGGAGAGACGTTATCTTTAGACTACATAGAGAAGGAAAATGTAAAACCTGGACCGAATATGCTATGGCCAATACATTTTAGGCTCGTTTGATATACCTACACCTCCTGCACCAGCTACACTCTATGCGCTGCACCATATTTGATCTATAGTCTGTTGCAACTCAAGAAGGTAGGACGAGGAAAAAGAAGGCCGGGGAGGAGGAATGCTGGAGAAAGGAGAAGGTTTCGCCCTCTCCTCTCCTGCATTCCGTCTGCTTCCTCCTTCCTGGCTTTGCTTTCCCTCGCCCTACCTTCTTGAGTTGCAACAGACTATAGGAGTCTTAAAACGCATACCCGAAGTACTTTGCCTTGCGCTTTTCTGCACCTGTGTAGACTGGTGCAGGCAAAACGGACGAGCCCATTATCACCACAGCATTTGCGAGAACTTAACAAGAATATTGCCGCGTGCGTGGTGGAGTTGTCAACACACTTGGCTGCCACCGGGAGGTGCGGGGTTCAAACCTTGCTCAACCCACTTCTTTCTTTTATAACTCTGTACTTTTCTGAAAAGTTCCAGCTCATTCTCCGCTGTCATTGTGTGTTTTGGTTCGGAACTGAACTGATGGCTTGTATAAAACTAGCGGTAACGGGCTCCTTTGGGACAGCTGCCCTTCCCTTGCCGACGCAAGATGCGTGTTACTTTACTCTTTAGTTTGTAGGCACAAGTTTGCCTTATTAAACATTTATTTCCAGTTTTAGATTTGTTTATTCTTCTCCATCTGTGACAATATATAGATCCCACAGGATTGAGTCACATGTTTCACTTATTTTGTATTAGTTTGTGTGGGCCTCCCAGTCACCTGAGGAGGCTTCCAGTCTTGAGAGAAGTCACTAATTTGAAGTGAGCCTTGGATATGGTTCTGTTTTTGTTTGAAGAAGAGGTATAGATTTTGGGAAGGTGACTTTTCTCTTAACTTGCGCGATGCTACGAACAAAGTTACGTTCATCCATTGATAAATGCTGCATTCACACTTGTTCACAGGGGATAAGGGCATGCTTTTAGCAATTTCCTCGTTATTGGCCCCCGCTGTACAAGCACACACAGCACTCTCCCTCCTTTAAGAATTTTCAGGTTATGCTTGCAGGCGCTGCATATAACCGGTCGAGAGAGCTGAATGCATCTCCCATGAGAAGTCGTATAGCCTTTCTCTGAATATGCCAGTTAGAGCGACCGGAATTTGAATTTAGAGAAGCCTGGTTCTGGTAGTAATGAAACCTGCGGCGCTGAGGAACGTTTGACCAGGTTGACAACTCATCATGGGTTCACTTTTCCACCACCAGAGGACTTTTTGGTGCTCCACCTCTCCGACCTGGTCCGGATGGCATTCATGGCCGCCACCTCCGACAGCGATGCCCTGCGTCTTGAGGGGCTGAAGACACTGCAGGTAAGGCACAAAAGAAGGTGACACACAGGGTAAAAGAAACAACCTCGCGGATTGTTCAGTTCGGGCTGTACGCTGGGTCATCACCGAATAAAGCTGTAGACAAAGGTTTTCTGCCCGTGAAGCTTAGGTTTTTCTTATTTTAACTCCAATTTAAGGTTTTCCGTTTTACAGCGAAGCTGTTTATGGCTACGGTTCTGTGGATTTTTCGTGTGCAGCGACTAAAAACTCTACGCTCGCACGTGCCGCACGTGCACGCCTTCCCCATATAAAAGATTCAAAGTAAATAACCAAAATAAAGCGTTGACGAATGCACGTGCAAGATGACATTTGTTTTAGGCTTTTGCTTTAGAACAGTTACTGCTGCAGACGCCTGCACGTGCAACACTATTTCCTGCATTCTCCTCTGATGCTTAGGTAATTTAGCAGTAGGTCTATTCAGAAGATTAGTTATCAGTAGGCACCGTTTTCAAGATCAGTGGACTCTCAGGTAGATAATAAAGGTTTCTCAAAGATTTGCTGCTGTGCGACCCACGTCAGTCATGTCTACGCTCGCACCGCCCTCTTTTTGTCGTTGTTCCAAGCAGTTGCGTGCCTAGTTTCCTTTCCCTCCGCTCTCGCGGGGTGGCAGTCCTGTCGCGCATGTCTACTTTCCGCCGGTTGGCGGTCCCGTCACGCGTGTGTAGTTTCCTCCGGCTCCTCGAGGCGGGTCTGTGTTGTGTGCTAAACAGCTTTGGTGGTCATCCACCTTCACAGAGTGGAATGGCTCATGATCTTTTTGTAGTGTAAGCTACACTGGCCGAGGTTGAGCAGTTTCGCGTGGCTCCTGGAGAGCCGTGCTGCACATGCGCGAGGAACAGTGACGTCCAGAGGTCGGCATTTTAGGTCGCCCTCACTCACCCTCACCCTCACAGCCACACTCACCTAAGCCCCTCCCTCACCCTCATCCTCACAGTCACACTCAACTTCAGCCCTTCACTCACCCTCACTGAACCTCACGCCCCTCACGCACTCACTGCCCTCACGGCCCTTCCGCACTCATGGCCCTCACGCCCCTCACCGCCCTCACGCACTCACGCCCCTCACGCACTCATGGCCTTCACGCCACTCACCGCCCTCACGCCCCTCACTCACTCATGGCCCTCACGCCCCTCACGCACTCACCGCCCTCACGGCCCTCCCGCACTCATGGCCCTCACGCCCCTCACCGCCCTCACGCACTCATGGCCTTCATGCCACTCACCGCCCTCACGCCCCTCACGCACTCATGGCCCTCACGCCCCTCACGCACTCACCGCCCTCACGGCCCTCACGCACTCATGGCCCTCACGCCCCTCACCGCCCTCACGCACTCATACCCCTCACGCACTCATGTCCCTCACGCCACTCACCGCCCTCACGCCCCTCACTCACTCATGGCCCTCACGCCCCTCACTCACTCACCGCCCTCACGGCCCTCCCACACTCATGGCCCTCACGCCCCTCACCGCCCTCACGCACTCATACCCCTCATGCCCCTCACGCACTCATGGCCGTCACGCCACTCACCGCCCTCACGCCCCTCACTCACTCATGGCCCTCACGCCCCTCACGCACTCACCGCCCTCACGGCCCTCACGCACTCATGGCCCTCACGCTCCTCACGCACTCATACCCCTCACGCCCCTCACGCACTCATGGCCCTCACGCCACTCACCGCCCTCACCCCCTCACTCACTCATGGCCCTCACGCCCCTCACGCACTCACCGCCCTCACGCCACTTACTGCCCTCACGCCCCTCACTCACTCATGGCCCTCACGCCACTCACTGCCCTCACGCCCCTCACGCACTCACCGCCCTCACGGCCCTCACACACTCATACCCCTCACGCCCCTCACGCACTGATGGCCCTGACGCCACTCAGGCCCGCTTCAGATGGGCAATTTCGCCCAGAAACTTGACGTCGCAACACCAGCAACACGGACCTCCCGCTGTCACAGGCAGCAACCAATTGCTGCAATGTGCCATCATCATCATGGAATTTTATTTTTTTTGCACTATTTAGACACAAAAGTATGCGCTATAAACGGGTTTTTATGCATTTAAATCTCATTGAGAATACTAATGCATCTTTCTGAAACAGTTTATTTCCAAAAACGATCACTTTAAAACTAGAACCAAGTCTTTTGTTGAGGTATCACGTGGAAATATCGCGTCCCTGATTGGATGCAGCCGCTTCAAACGTCTTCGAATTGCTTTGAGTTGCTCGCTTGTTTCGAGCCGGACCCAATCTCAGCAATTCGTGTCGATCTAAGGAAAGCTAGGGAACAACCCGCCAACAACACCAAAATTGCTGAGAAAGTTGTTCCGTCTGAAGGGGCCTCACGCACTCACCGCCCTCACGCCCCTCGTGCACTCATGGCCCTCACACCCCTCGCGCACTCACCGCCCTCACGGCCCTCATACCCCTCACGCACTCATGGCCCTCACGCCACTCACCGCCCTCACGCCCCTCATGCACTCATGGCCCTTACACCCCTCACGCACTCACCGCCCTTATCGCCCTCATACCCCTCACGCACTCATGGTCCTCACTCCACTCACCGCCCTCACGCCCCTCACGCACTCATGGCCCTCACACCCCTCACACCCCTCACACCCCTCACGCCCCTCACGCCCCTCACGCCCCTCACACACTCACGGCCCTCACACACTCACGGTCCTCACAGCCCTTACAGTCCTCACAGCCCTCACTCACCCTCACACTGATGAATTTTCCTGGTTCAGAAACTCACTCACCCTCACCTCACCTGTGAAGATGAGGGTGAGTGAGGGCCCTCATGAGTGAGGTTTGCCGAGGTATGGTGACGTCACACGGCGCACAGCTGGCGCGTGTGACTTCACTGAAGAAAAAGTATCGTCCAGAACGCGATTCGAACCGCCGACCCGCAGCTTCTGAAGCCGACGCTGTACCCACAGCGCCACGAGGCACTTCCGGAATTGGTAATCCATTGGACACCTGTATCGGTTGCTGTTGCCCCGTCACCGTAGTGCAGTTTCTAAAGTGAGGGGCCCCGTCACCGTAGTCAGTTCCTACACATATAGCAGGGCGTTTGCAGTGTGGTATAGCCATGGAGAAGGAGAGCGAAATTGCTGCTCAGCGGCGCAAAAGAGCGGCAAAGCTTAACTCATCGGATCCCGAAGTATTCACATAATGCGCATACCGTGTGTGTGTCATTGAGGCAGCAGTAAGCACGATAATCAAGCTAATCCTAGACAACCAGGAAAGCTAAGAATAACCAGCTGAACCTACCGTAAAACCCCGTAAGGGCGCCCACCCCCCTAGAGATCACCCATCCCGTTTTTCTGGCTAAATATCTGTAACATAAAAATTCCGAAACATCGCCCACCCCCGATTCCCGTTGGACGCCAAGCGATATCCGACGGGAATCGCGCATCAACGGCGCGATCGGCGGTACCGGTGTATCCGAGGGGTGTGTTCATAGTGGGTTCCCGCGTTTTTGTCTGCGATCTGCGCGCGATATCAGCTCGCGTAACACGCTAGTTGTTCCCGCGTGTATATTGCATCCTAAGATGCGAATCTGCTGCGTTCGCGATTTGCGGTATCCGTTCCCGAGTTCGTAGCGGATTCCCGTGTCCACAATCTGCGCGCGCGATATCGGTTTCCGTGACAGGCAAGGTTGTAGCGGGTTCCCGTGTCTTTATTGCACCATGAAACGTGAATCTGCTGTGTCCGTGATTTGCGGTATCCGCTCCTGTGAGATGCGAGTTCTCGGTGGATTTCCGCGAGTCCTTCGCACCGTGAAACGCGAATCTGCTGCGTCGGCCACTTGTGGTACCTTTTCCCGTGACACAGGAGTTTGTAGTGAATTCCCGTGTTGATCGCATCGTGAAATGCGAATTTGCCGTGTCCGCGATCTGCGGTATCAGTTCCCGCGTCACGTGGTTTGTAGCTGGTGCCCCGGCGCTTATCATTAATTTTTGATAAAGTTTTGCTGTGGCATCCCCAAAGATAGCCCACCCCTCGTTTTTCACCATTTATCTGTTCATTTTGGGTGGGCGTCCTTACGGGATTTTACGGTAAGCTTACGCTACATATATCCTGGCATAGCCGAGCTAAGCCACTGTTTTACATATAAAACCTCTTTGGGGATTATTTCTCGGGGTTTATCGGTACATTTATCAAAACACGGAATTCTAGTTAAAATGCCTTTGCATTTGTACATTGTATATTTCCACAGCTCATCATTGACAAATTTTCACAAGTGCCAGAGCCAGAGTTCCCTGGACATGTCATCCTCGAGCAATACCAAGCACAGGTGAGGATTTGTTTGGATGGGATTGAATGTGAATGTTACAGCCAGCTGTACACGAAAGTTTAATAACTGTCTGTTTATATAGAGTAAAGATTGTATAAAAGGTGTAAAATATAACCAGTTTGTGATAGCATTACAGTTGTAGGCCACAAAAATGAGCAAGGTGTTGTTTTTTTAATAAAATTATAAGTGCCCGTAATTGTGAAACAACTATAAGCACACAAAATAACTTCCTATTTTATACCTTCCTCAAAGCTTTGTAGAGTCTCTTTGTGAACATTTCGAATAATAATGGTGCACTGTGAATTCAACCTAGTTCCATACACTATTCCATTTTTATTTGTGGTTTTGAGTATTCACTCATCCCTACCGACCTGATTTCCTAAATTGCTACATGCCAAGAGTTTTTAGCCTGATACTAATTGTATAATATCACCTAAAATTCTGCAATGCGCATTTAGTTTTTTTTTCCCCCTTCTAAAAAATAGGTTGGAGCAGCGCTACGGCCTGCATTCTCTCCAGAGACGCCCTCCCACGTAACTGCAATGGCCTGCCAGGTATGTTCTTGCACACTCTTCATAATACTATTCTTGCACACTCTTTCCTAATACTAAGCATAATGTCATGCGTGCTCAAGGCTGGTTTGCACATTTGCCTTTCAGTGTGGCCAAGTGCATTGTGCCCGCTCATGACTGCCCACGACGAGAAAACATACTAGTGCCATCTAACAGGTAGCCCTGGAGGACTTCCGATCGGCATATATGTCTTAAATTTTATGCGCCATTGGTTCGCCGTTGTCTTGAGGTAATTCTGACAAAGTTATAAGCAACCATTCCTCATAAATGGTGCATAGATTTGATCTCGCGAATACTACAAAACCTTCAGTCTAGTTGTACGCAGACGAGAAGTGTTCCAGAGCTTCCCGATAGATGGTGCCAGCGTGCCAGTGTTCTCTATCGTCGTGTGCAGTCACAAGCGGGCACAACGCACTCGTTCACACTCAAATGCAGATGTGTGAACCAACCTTTAGTACAAACTTACTCTCAAACCTTCTTCCTAAGCTCAGTTTCTTTGTGAGAATATGCCTAGGAGAGAACACATAGAAGGACAAACACGGCACTGTTTGTTCTTCTGTGTTTTTTTTTCTTTTGTCCTTGTTCGTAATGCGCCGTAGCCGCTAACTTTAGCTCTTGTCACCAACTCGCCCACGCTTCCGTCTTAACAATGCCTACTTCGTGTAGCTTCGTAGATCAAACTCGACAGCGCCAATCACAATGCGATTCCCCGCCAGGTGTGCAGCGCTTGGATCGGCAGCGGAGTGGCGCGGGACCTCAATGACCTGCGCCGCGTTCACCAGCTTCTCGTGTCCTCGCTGACGAAGTTGCAAAAGGGTGCCAACTCCCTGCTCTACAATGAGAGTGCGTCCACTCTTGAGAAGCTGGCCATACTCAAGGCCTGGGCTGAGGTGAGCCAGCTTACCTCCGAGCCTAATTAGAACTGTTGTATCTCTCGCACTCAGTTTGAGTTGATTCAAGAACAACTATTTTTTGCTTGTCTACAAGATGAGTTTCTTGTGGGGAGGATTATGTACCTTTATGTCCGTGGACCGGTGCTGCAAGGGAAACCCGATACCGTCCCATTTCACGGCCGACAGAAACCAGCAAGGACGGTCGCCGTGCTGGGTTCGCCAACGCCATGCCAACAACGATGATCCCGGTATTCAACGGCGTTTATTGGGAAACAGGAGTCCCCAACAAGACACTGGGGTCAAGCGAGCCGTGGACACAGAGTGCCCGCAGCACCCGCCAACCTGAGAGCCAAAGGCGAATCACGAGCGGAGTCAATGCCGGTGGGCCGAGCTCACGCCGCTACCCGTCATCGCGGGAGTTCAGGCCAGAGCTCTCAGCAGACGGATGTCCACTCAGAGGAGGGGACGCTGACTGTCAGAGCCAGGGGAAACGTTAACATTAAGTCATCGCCGGTCAAACGAGCTCGTACGCCGCGACTTGCCCCATCGCCCGAAGTCCTATCCAGGACTCCTCGACCAGACGGTCGTCCACTCAAAGGAGGGAACGCTCGACTGTATTGTGTGATCTCGCGGGTCCCTCGAAAACGAGAGACGCGCAGAGGGGTGCGCGAGGGTAGGCCGGCGTGGTGGCTTACTTTCCCCATCACGATATGGTACAAGCAGGCTTGAAGCCAGACGGCTACGGCCGGCACGTCCGCGGCTTACGCCTTCTTGAGGGAGGGAAACCAGTGGCTCCCACGCTCTTGATAACCATTTGTGATATGGTGGTATGCTCTGGAAGTTCACTCTTGCATCGCCATGTCCCATTTCCACTTCTACCACCAAAAAGCATATGGCACTCATTTCATTGTGGTGTCTTTACCAGAATCTGACTTTTAATGGCGTCTAACTTACCTTGCACACTTGCCACAAAGTACCGAATAAACGGCCACCTCATACCTTCTCCTTTTTACCTCTCTAACGAATGCCCACCCACTATGAAAAGATAAAAGGAAAAAATACAGGGTGGGCGATCCGTGGGAGGCTGGGCACTCGTTCGGAATTTTTTGGTGATCTCTTTCCATACTTAAAGGCCGACATACAACCCTGATTTTCTGCGAGGCAGAAGACCACACTTTTTGGGGGAGCGGGGTAAAGGTGGGAGAGGAGGAAGCTGCAAGAAAGGGGGAGGCACAAGGCACACCTTGGCCTTTCGCACGATTTGCGAAGTTAGTCTCCACAAAGCCCCCGTTCCACTTGCAAGGTCTACGTCCAGCAAAGTTTCTCCTTGTGCGTTTGCAGGTGTACATTGTGGCGATGGAGAAGGAGCAGGAGAACGTGCCAAAGCGGGGCAGCGGAGATGCCGCCGGCGAAACAGGCGACCCGGGGCCGACGGAAGAAGCGCTGGGCAGGGAATCCCTTTTAAAGCTCGTTTCTCCCGAGCTGGTGTGCCTCAGCCGCTACTGGTTGGCCGCTCTCAAGGACCACGCACTCCTCTCCTTGCCCGGAGGTGAGGCGCCTTGCACTAGTCACCATACTCACAGACAGGATGAGAACTGCGGGAGGGGCTTCGAGTTGTCCGGCCTCCAGTCCAAGCTCTCTAGCTTTGATAACGCTTTAGCGTCTCACGAGCCTTGAGCGTGCACGCACAGTCTGTAGCACAGCCAGAGGTGATGAGTGCATGCGGGAAGCTGAGCATTCGAAAGAGGCACCCTGTCTTTCTCATCCTATCGGAGATTGCAGTCCCACTGCGTAGACCACAGCTCGTGCGTTTCACGGAGATCCTGCGCCAGCCTCCTGCTCCAAGTATCAAAGGTAGTTGGGGTTGAGTCGCGAGCACGTTAGAGAGGACATTCCGGCAACCTTGCTTTTGTATCGTCGGAAATGTTTTATCATCTGCTACGTGGCTAATAGTGCCTTGTGCCTGCGGTCTGTTCAAGTGCACATCATAAGCGAGTTGTCAATCATTCTACTTGAGAATCCTTGTGCTGGGTCACTCTTAGAAGTGGTGTTGACAGGAGAAACTGGGTACTACATGCAATGCATATTTAACGTGGGTCACGTTGGGGGGCAGATTTCATAAGGCAAATCTAGAAAATGAGTCATTCAGGGATGCTACTGCAAAATTGTGATTGGGAGCAATTTTTAGAGAACCTGAAAAGGAATTTTGGAGCACCTAAAAATTGCTTTTATGGCACTTTGGACCACATAAACATGAAATTTGGGCCTTTTAGGGGCGAAGCTCCTTAGGGGCTAGCCATGTCCGTATGTCCGTCCGCCGTAGGCCGGCGTCGGGTGCTCGTGCTTCTGCTCGTGAGATCACGTGCTCACGAGCACGTGAGCACATGCTCACGTGCTCGTGTAGGGCAAAAAAAAAATTGGAAAAAAAAAGATGAAAAAAAATTATGAAAAAAGAAAAAGAAGAAAAAAAAGAGTAGGGGGTTCTGAGATGCCATCCCATCTGTCTGCTTAAAAAAAGAAAAAGAAGAAAACCACACATTCTCCTACTGCCATGAATGAAAAGGACCGAAAAGCTCGGCATGCAGCGCCTCAGCGTCTACGTAGACAGCAAGCTGCTCCGGAGACCAGGGCGCGAGAAGCTGCTGCACAGCGTCAAAAACGCCAAGCGGACCCGGAGTTGAGAGCTCGGGAAGCGGCGGCAAAGCGTCAACGCCGACAGCAAGCAGCAATTAGCCCCGTGCGCGACCGAAAGCGTCGCTGTGGTCGGCCTTCCACCATTGGCCGAACGCTGACTATGACGTCGGAAAGGGGATTTATCATCGACGGAAATAAGAGGAATGAAAGAACTTTACTTTTGACGGTGTTGGCAGTGTTCCTTTGAGAGCGCAATGATTTCAAGCTTCCACCATGCTAATAACAAACACCATTGAACTTGTTGTTTGCAAGGTAATGACGTCACAAGGGGGAACCACAGGAGGGCGCCACCAAAACATCTCGCCGCTAATACCTATGACCAAAATCAGTATCATCAGCACCACCCGAGCTTCGCCCCAATCAACATCAGTCACCACGTGGAGATGCGGTCATTTTTTTAGCACCTAAATATAACTTTTCGAAGTACTTTTGAGCTTCCAGTTATAAAATCTTATGATACCTAAATTTAGTTAAAAAAGTTTTAGTTTGCAAAACTACCGATTATACTTTTTCTTTTCTTTTTTTACTGTAGACAGTACAAGCTAATTTGTTTTGTAATGTTGGTCTCCACAGGCAAAAAATTATCTTTCGTAGAAGTCTAATGTGAGGAATTACTAAACAGATTTTTGTCATATAAAAAAGTTGCCACAACTGTCGATGCAATTTACTGTGCATTGTTTATTTTAAACACACAGAACCTATCAAAAGCTCGTCCGTTTTGCAGCTTTTCGTTTATGACTACCACCTGAAGCCCAATGCTCCAGGCCGCCGAGTCCAATCACGAGTCTGTTAGAAACCACGTGGTATATTTGCTCCATCGTATGTATCAGTGCGCCAAGACGCGTCATGCAGAGGAGAGTTTTTTCGTCTGCTTATCGAGCCCTTGCGGTGACGTTGTGTGTTTGCTACTGCTGAAGACTACTGAAGGGATTTAAATACCGTTTGGAAGCGATGTGTCAAAGAGAATCCAGGATCAGAAGCAGTGGCCATTAAGAAATGAAGACGAGTCAGATTGAATGTTCGACACAAGAGCGTATATACGAACCAGATGCAAAAGGGAGACGCAGATGTGTACACAAAAATTAAATTGGATTGGATTGTTATGGCTAAGGTGAAACTACTTTATGTCAATGTTGACTGCGCGCCCTCCAACTTCTCCAAACGATTGACATGTTTTACGAAATATGGCGTAAATCAGGGTTCTCCCCAGGAATTTCTGAGGGATGGACATTACCAAGGGGAGGGCGGAGGCGGCAGCGGCGGTACGCGTTTGTGTTTTAGGGGCGAAGCTTCTTTGGGTCTAACCTTGTCCGTCCGTCTATCCGTCCGGCGTCCGCGCTCACAAAAAAAGGAAGAATGTTTGCGCAGTCGACAGGATTCAAACCTGTGCGGGGAGACCCAATGAATTTGTAAACATTCAGGTAAACATTCACGCCAGGAGAACCCTGGCGTGAATGTTTACGAAACTATATACCACATACCTTTACTTCACCAATATAGAATAGCATGCCATCACAACAGAGAACCATATGCTCTTCGTCCTCTTCGTATCGGAATTTCTCGCTCGCACTCTCGTAATGCGAGGCAAGCTTTTCTGAGGTGGTGCTCCTCCTGCCAGCCTTCGGGCCCTAGTCTATCCTAGGGTGAGACAGAGTATAGGTGTCCTTCACTTTGCTGTGGCTCAGGTTGCGTTGTGGCCAGGATAGGTGGCACAAATCGCCTCCCAATTTGGCCAGCAACGCAATTTGGCGCGCTATGGCGGATATTTATCAGGAAATTTGGTGCAAAATAGCGCAGGGGTGGAATCATTGGTTATTTAGAGAGTTGTTTTGTTCATTAACTAACTCATTTAATTTCAATTATTTTGAAGCTTCACTGACCAATGAGTATGTGTGCTGCACATAAGCCTGCCGGATTTTTTGGGGGGATTCCAGCTAGGCATAATGGAACTCTGAGGTTTGGCTTGCTTCAAGATGTCAAGGCCACTGCTAGCACCACCACGATGCACCATTCGTTTCTGCAGCCCTTGGCACTGCAATGCCGTCTTGACTTTGCTTCGTGGGCGTGGTGTCATGTATTTGAGTGTCATGTGTGGTTTATGACCCAGTCAACTGGAAGGAGGGGAAGGCATTGTGGGTGCCTTTGTCTACATCTGTCTAGACCCCTTCGTGGAACGTAGAGTCCCCAAAAGAAACTTGGAGTTTATCTTCATCGGAAACATAAACTATGCATCGCTGAGCACTCGGTCTCCTCCCAGAAATAGTGATAGCGATCCGGATCAGATGCCAAATTTTCAGAACTAACCGTTTTCTTATGCAAAAGTTATAATTGGTTTTCTGAAACTTCCAATGGAAAAATGGCGCCTGTTCCCGGTAGCTGACGGCATTAATCTCAATGTATTTGTGGGCATAGTCGACCACCATTTTCCCATTGACATTTTCTGAAAATCGCTTACCGTAAAGTTTCGAGAGAACGCCCGCCTTCTATAGATCGCCCATCCTATTTTTCTGGGTAAATATCTGTACCATAAAAAATTGGAAGCCATTCCACTCTGTGAAGGTGGATGACCTGTGAAGCTCTTTAACACACGACACAGACGTGACACAAAATTTTAAACACAGGTACGAAAACATTTATTGTCTTGATCGGTGGTCATCATGACGAAAGATACACACACAGACGTGCCGCCCGCCGCCTTCAAGAAGAATGCAGGGAACGATGTTCCATGCGCTGCACGCGTGCGCCTTTTCCGTATAAAGATTCCAAGCAAATAACCAAAATAAAGCGTAGACGAACGCACATGCAAGATGCCATTTGTTTTAGGCTTTCGCTTTAGAACAGCTACTGCTGCAGACTCCGGCACTTGCGGCGCGTCAGTGCGGTGCGTTGTGTGGGTGTGGTGCGAGCATAGAGTTTTTGGTCACGTACACGAAAAATCCACAAAACCCTAGCCATAAACAGCTTCGCTGTAAAATTCCGAAACATCGCCCACCCCATGATTCCTGTCGGACGTCACGCAATGTCCGACGGGAATAGCATCAACCGCACAATTTGCGGTACCGGCACATTTGACAAGCGAGTTCATTGCGGGTTCCCGCATTTAGGGGCGAAGCCCCTTGGGGCTAGCCATGTCCGTATGTCCGTCCGCCGTAGGCCCGGCGTCGGGTGCTCGTGCTTCTGCTCGTGAGATCATGTGCTCACGTGCTCGTGTGGGGAAAAAAAATTGGAAAAAAAAAAAACGAAAAAAAATTATGAAAAAAGAAGAAGAAAAAAAAGAGTAGGGGATTCTGAGATGCCATCCCATCTGTCTGCTTAAAAAAAGAAAAAGAAGAAAACCACACATTCTCCTACTGACATGAATGAAAAGGCTCAAAGAAAAAGAAGAAAAAAAAGAGTAGGGGATTCTGAGATGCCATCCCATCTGTCTGCTTAAAAAAAGAAAAAGAAGAAAACCACACATTCTCCTACTGACATGAATGAAAAGGCTCGGCATGCTGCGGCTCGGCGTCTACGCAGACAAGCACCACCAGAGCTTCGCCCCAAGCAACATCATTCACCACGTGGAGATGGGTCAATTTTTGTCCGCGATCTGCGTGCACGATATCGGCTCCCGTAACACGCAAGTTGTTCCCACGTGTATGTTACACCGTGAAATGTGAACCTGCTGCATCCGCAATCTGTGGTATTCGTTCCCATGACTTAAAGTTTGTAGCAGATTCCCGCGTTTTTGTCCTCAATCTGCACGCACTATCTTGATTCCACGCGAGTTGGTCCCGCGTGTATATTGCATCGTGAAATACGATTCTGCTGCGTTCGCAATCTACCGTATATGTTTCTGTCACATTCGAGTTTGTAGCAGAATCCCCACGTTTTTGTCCGCGATCTGTGCGTGCAATATCGGTTCCCGTGACAGGCAAGTTTGTAGCGGGTTTCTGCGTGTTTATTGCTCCATAAAACTTGGATCTGCTGCATCCGCGATTTGCGGTAGTCGTTCCTGTGAGATGCGAGTTCTTGGCATGTTTCCGCAAGTCCTTTGCACTGTGAAACACGAATCTGCTGCGTCTGCAACCTGCGGCATCCTTTCCCGTGACACAGGAGTTTGTAGCGTATTTTGCGTGTTTATCGCGTCGGGAAACGCGAATTTGCGGTATCCGCAATCTGCGGTACCAGTTCCCGTGTCACGTGGTTTGTTGCCGGTGCCAGGGTGTTTATCATTACGTTTTCGTAAAGTTTTGCTATGGCATCTCCAAAGATAGACCACCCCATGTTTTTCACCATTTATCTCTTTATTTTGGGTGGACGTTCTTTCGGAACTTTACAGTATATCTTTGAACCAGATCATGGCAAGCTCTCAAACTCTGGCTTCTGGACTGGATCACTAGCGCTACATTTTGGCGAAGACCGGGCATTCGGCGGTGCATAGTTTATTTTTGCGGTGAGAAACAACCGTAAATTAGTTTTGGGGACTACCCTGTAGTTGAATTTTGATTTACTGTGCGTAACCATGCTTATGAAGTGACCTGTTGAGTGGTTTTTGTGAATTGTCAGAGCTGAGAATATAGCTGGACCTGACTGGGCAGCTGTCTGCCCAGTAGCTGTATTAAAGTTATCTCTCCAATTTAAATAACCAACTTAAAGTGGTTTTTTTTTGTGTTTTTTTTTTTACTTTTATTGTTAAAAAACGAGAAAAATGCATAGCAAATTGCTGGGCAATTGTATTGCACGTGAAACGTGTGGTTTCAGTCCGATTCCTTTGGGATTGACATCTGCACTCTCGGCGCTCTTCATTGGTTAGTTTAGCGACTGGATTAACGCTCGGCATGTACACTCAATAGCAATTCCTGGAAGGAGATACCAGCGCTAACCCGAGTTTTGAACCCCTGGTGTTCTTCCAGAACGTGAACCAGCCAGTCAGCATCGAGCTAGGGGTGTGATCTCATCACCTAGCTCAGCCAATCAGCATCGAGTTAATCGGTGGCTTCACTTTTCAGGCTCACAAATTTCTAGAGCCCCCCCCCCCCTTTCCAGACAAAGCATGTTTTACGTGAAAAGGCATTCTTGGGCAGTTCGACAGAGCATTGTGGCCTGCACCTTTTTCTGTCCCAAGACACACATAAAGAGAACCTTAAAACACCTCTTCCGCCTGGGCGCGTCCACCACACAGAATTCCTCGAGCCAGCTGCCGCACGACGGCGGAGCCTTCTACACGTCGGACACGGTAGAGTCCGCGCGACCCCACTACGGGAGGCGTGGCCCCCAATCCTGCACGCGGCCTCCCTGTGGCTCTGCGAGGGGGGAGGCTTCGAGGGGGCCCTGCACCAGGAGGCCCCCCAGGGGGCGCTGGGGCCGGGGGGCCTCAGGGGGGGACCCGCCTTCCTGCAGCTCTCCAGGGGCGCCCACAGCAGGACCCCCGAGCAGATCAACAAGGACTGGTTCTACCTCCTCTTCGGTACGTCGGCCAGATTCTTTGGGAAAGGGAGCCTTGTCGGCTCTGGTTGATACTGGAAGTGTTGATCGCAGCAGTGCAAGCTTTGTCTCTTTGTACCTGACTGCAACAAGCCCATGCCTGTTACAGTTATGCATTCAAAGCCTTTATAAGAAAGTCGGCGGGACCGGCAATATTTTTTGTAGTACAGGTAACTTTGTTGTAGTAGTAGTTGAGCGCGAAAAGTCAATCACACGAAACCGAATTTGTGCTATCGCATATTGGCACATGTATGGGACATTCGAGGTGTTTTAGGAAACAATATAGCGCCAAATATAGTGTGAGCGACATCAGAAACGAGGTTTTGTATGTTGACAATTGATTTACCAAAAAGGGGGAACGGTGGCCGAGTCTGCTAGTGCATCGCAGCTCGGAGCGCATGGGGCAAAAGCTCGCGCTGCAGAATCCAGGCATCTTGGGCTCGATTACCACTTCTTTATTTTTTTCTAAATAAAAATTGTGCCGGCACGCGTTCGTGTACTAACCACGCGTTCATGTACTAACCCCTGCATGACGCAGTCAGGCTAGCAGTCGTACCGCCAGTACTGCTACTGGCAAAGTTTTGTCATCTACAGCCGAGACACCAAGTGCTCCCAACTTCTTCGCAACAAACTTAACTGACTTACCAAAATATGAATCGCAACAATCACTAAACCACCAACATCGACCCCGATCTCGCAGCGAAGGCGTTCGCGACCGTGTAAGTTTGGCCTTTCTTAAATCGGGAATCGGGCGACGGCTCGTGGTCATTCGGAGGAGGCTCTTGAGCACCGAGCGCTGTCGCACGTGCAGCGGTAAACAGCCGAACCAACTGAGCTCTTTTTCACATCTGTCCGGACAAAAAGGGGGGCGCATTTCTTTCTGTGCAGCTCCGCTTATTTCGCTTGAAATTCGGCATCACGGGTAGAGTCACAGATCGTTTCCTCGACCACATATTATCGCTCCAAGGCGGAACAAGTGGGGACTCCGATCGAGCAAGGTTGAGGATCTTGGATCCTGACGAAGATTGGTGCGTCAGTCGAACAAATGCCAAGACAGCATAAAAAAAAGTTGCGACCGACGATGACAATATACTTTTATATAA
>JABSTQ010001149.1:0-62732 GCA_013358835.2 Ixodes persulcatus | reverse complement strand
CTACTCCTGCAATGACCTCACAGAGGTCGCAGTATGTGTAAATAAATAAATAAATAAAACTCAGCCGAGTTCGAGACGTTATCCTGTCCCTTTTTTTCTTTCTTCTTACACTATTTCTTGCGAATTTCATTCCCAGTCTCGGGATTTTGCATCATGATCAACATATATCAGCTCGCCTGCACCTTGACAATTTTTTTGTTTGTAATTGCTTTGGAGGTTTATTTTCCGGGACGGAAGAAACGCGGAGCAAAAAGCACAGAAGCTGATACAACTTGAGGTCGAGGAGCGTTCTACCATACCAGTGGCATCGGAAGAGGAAAAACGGGGGGCTCCAGTCTCTCTCCCCCCCCCCCCCCACCCTCCCCAGATATTTCGGACTGTTAAAGTAAACAATGTGGGGAAAGAGGGCATGGTCAAGCTTATTTCAATTCGAAATTATTTAGGCATAGGTATAGCTACTGTCGCTCTTCACTGCATAAAAGATCGCATAGATGGTCATTGTTAGAAACTCGTTGTCAGAAGGCACTACTTGTCACATGCTCGGTGGCTCGGAAGTTCAAAGCTATGTGTTTTCAACCTAAATAACTGTGCCATTGGTAAATATAATAAATAAATAAACATAACAATAAATGCAAAAATGAAAAGATGGAGAGAAAAAAAAACTATCAAGAACCCGCCGTAAGTGTTGTGTTCTTGCATATTCAGAGGCCCAAAACTATGAAACAAGTTTCTCCTACCAAAATGTGTACAGGCCAAAAGAAACACGTCACAGAAACGTAAAATGAGAAAAAAAAAAAATTTTTATGACGTGCTGAATTTGAACAATTTTAGAAATCTTCTCCCATGAGTTAATTTATTTCTCATTGTGAAAAAACAATAAATACATTATTTTGTATTCTGCAGATGGTAATGATATGTACTGTCTGTGGTGTTAATTTAAATGCGATACCTCAAACAATGTAGACGAAAAAAATTACCAAGTTTAGGGCATAATTGCCCGTAGATACATGTTCGGATATTTCTTCGAAACTCGCCTTGAATAACCTAGGCTATACATAGATCATTCTTAAAAAGTTTAACATCTCTACCATAAATAGCTTTGGCTATAGCGCGCTTCAAATATGCCACAAACGACAATTGTCAAAAACCCGTCATCCTTCCTCGCTCCTTCGGGAATCTATTTCTTTAAAACCAAGCATGCCAGGTGATTGAAATAAACGGCATTGCCTTTCGCAAGGAATGCGGCACCGCATGTAAAATTGAAAAAAAAAAAAATTATGAATGTACCTCACTGCTTGAATCCAAATGAAACCACCTGCCGGTCTTTCGAAGTTCGACGAACTTCGAACTTTTACCCTAAAAGTTTGAAGTTCGTCGAACTTTAGATTTTTCAGGAATCGAAAGTTCGACAATTTTCTTGAAGGTGAACATTTCGGCAGACGTCTGCCTGGTTGGGTAAAACATTATTTTCGAATTCTTTAGATTAATAAGTTCGAAAGTTCGAAACTTATCGAATTTCTTGGCGTAGGAAGTTCGAAAGTTTGAAAAGCTTCAAACTTTTTAGTGCTAGAAGTTCGAAAGTTCGAAATACATCGAAATTTTTAGTCTATCAAGTTCGAAAGTTCGACAAGCATCGAATTTTGCAGCGTAATAAGTTCGAAATTTCGAAAAGCGTTGAACTTCTTAGTTTAATAAGTTCGAAAATTCGACTTCCGTCGAATTTCTCCATATAGAAAGTTCGAAAATTCAAAATCTTTCGAACCTTTTGATTCGATCATCGAACCTTCGGTTAAAAAAAAGTTCGCGGCATCCCTATAACAAACACACCTGTCGGAGTTTGTGGTGTGCTCAAAGAGCCATGCTCGTTGAGCAGGCTGCAATTCCCAGACAACCTTCCACCGCCTGAGATAAAAAAAATTATGCAGGCTCGATCGTGCCGACAAAGACCGGGAGCACGGAATGTCTCCTGCACAAACCACAAACCCTCCACCCCTTAATTTTGTAACATTTCGAAAATACACAAAGGATGTGCGCCTGTCATCGAGTTTTACATGATTAGCTCTAAATTTCGAGTGAGTGCTCACTCAGGATTGTACGGTATACAGTGCAGTCCACTTATAACGATATTATTAAATGCGGAAAATCCGATCGTTATAACCGATTATCGTTGTATCCGGACTGACCCTGAAAACTGCCCAAAATAGTTCCCCCAAGCAGAAGGTTACTCACCAGTGTTCACTGAATCACACCATAGAAGAAGCGCCGCAATATAACAAAGTTTTATTCTAGGGTCATCAGCAAGCACGCAATGAAATGGTGTTAAACACGCTCAAAAAAATCCAAGATCTCCGCTTGCTTGTGCGGCAGCTGAGCTTGACTATCGCGGTGTGCATCGCGTCCAGTTGGATCGTAAGAAACCACTGGTACAGGGCCTCCTCGACATCCTCGTACAAGGCTTCCCTAAGCCTTTTCCGCTGGTCGTCAAAGCCGCTTGTTCCAGCCTTCTTCATTACGACGTCCCCGGATTTCAGGATGGTCGATATCGTCGACTGAGAGTGCTCATACTTCCGGACGAGACTTCCGACATTGAATCCTTGCAGCCAATCACGTAGGACTTGCTTTTTCTCCTCGAAGGAGATAGCTTTTCGCTTCATCGGAGCAACGTCGGAGCCATCTCTCACGCCAGCGACGCGGGGAAGAGGAGGGCGGGGAGGGGTTACGAGGTTACGGGTATGATGATGATGATAGCGCCGAGGTTTTAAGGCCGCGCGCAGCGCCTACTCCCGGAGTATTCGGTCAGGGCCCATCGGCGATGATCGCGTCCGCCGATCTCGGTCGTTTCTTCGCGGAATTTCACAATTTTTATCTCATTTTCTGTTGAATTTTCGTAGTAAACATATTCTACGCGATCATTTATTGATCGTTATATCCGATATGCCGGGAAAAATGCATCGCTATATACGGTTTATTTTTACATAGAACCAATGCAAAAATTGATGCTTCTATAAAATTGATCGTTATAACCGATATATCGTTATAAGTGGTATCGTTATAAGTGGACTGCACTGTATATCGGGTGGGGAAGCCGCTTGCGGCTCTTTGCGTTATAAAGAGCGGCTCGCGGCTCTTTCTCCCCCCTACAACTCCCCTGCCTCAACCCCGGTCACACGAGCACTTCCCCAAAAAGAGAAATGAAACGCGTTTTAAATCGAAAGATAGGTTGTGGTTTGGTAGTCTTGTGCTACTGCTACCTTTCGTACACTTGGACTGCTTTTGACTCGGATAGACCGAAAGTAGTTAAGAGTTTCGTTTATTGCTCTGGATAAAACTAACCCCCCCCCCGGCTCTTCGAAGTTTCTCGTGGTTTTGTTTGAGGCTCTTGGGCCGGGACAGCCTGGCCAACCCTGTGATATATATATATATATATATATATATATATATATATATATATATATATACCGTAAAATTCCGAGCAAGCGCCCCCACCCGAGCAAGAGCCCCCCCCAACTTCACCTCTAATTTCACATTTCCGCGCCGTTCCGGGGAAGCGCCCCCCTCCCCGCTCCGCACCCGTATCACGCACCGCGCTGACCGCGCCCAGGCAACACTGGCCTGCGAAGTTCAGTCCAAGAATCCAATCCAATCCAATCCTACTTTGCAGCTCGATCAGCCTGGTCACTACGCGCTACTATGGTGCCTGGAACGCGTCTCCGACTGGTGTGTTTACCGCGTCCAAAAAAGTGGTCCCTCGATTTCCGCCTGATGACGTCATAGAAGTGTCATGCTGTCGCCGGTCGCGACCCTGGTGGTGTCCCAGCAGCTGTGGTGGATGTAGCAGACGCCTGTTCTGCTGCAGGTCGCTCTTCACTTTGACAGTCCACGGAAGCTACAGCAGCAGGAAGTTGGGACGCCTGGGACGCCGTGACAACAGCGACACTCGCGTTCGCTTGTGCTTTCCACCAGCATTTCTACGACCACCCGTCAGGATCGCGACAGGCTACAGCATGACACTCCGGCTTCTGTGACGTCATTTGTTGCCACTTGGGGACCACTTTTGATGTATGGGCGGGATAGGACGCTAAACACACCAGTCGGAGACGCGCTTCAGGCACCATAGCGCTACTGTCGCTTTGTTTTGGGGATGTGAGGTCTTCTATGCGTTCTTACACAGCGGCAAAGAAAATCGAGGTCGTCCAATGGGATTGTGAAAACGAGAAAGACGCACAACAGACATACGTCTCGACCGGATACGGAATTGGGACAAGAATTTTGACAATGTGCTACAGTCAAACTATGGGAAAGCCGAAGTTCGACGAAAGCTAAGTAACGGCGCGCCGGTGTTCAGTGAATACGTGGACAACGCGCTCTTTTAATACCTGGAGCGCGAAGGAAGTGCAGAATGAGCCATTAGCAACCGGCTTCTTTCTGAAGAGGCTGTCGAAATAGCCAACGGCATGCACTCCGGAAACATCGCGGAATGCTGCGAACTTTTTTTTGCGGCCGACTCTGGCGTGGTTTTGAAAGTGATTAACATAGCAGTGACAAATCTTTGGCCTAATAAAGTCTATGTTCTCAGAGATAAATAAAATATTAAATCTGCACTTCGCTTTTTTTTTTTTCTTTTTCTGGCGGAAAACTTTTGTCGTCGCCATCTTGAATTTTGGTGCCGTTCCGGGATAGCGCCCCCCCTACTTTGCAGGTAATTTTGACTTGCGTGCGGGGGGGGCGCTTGCTCGGAATTTTACGGTATATATATATATATATATATATATATATATATATAACTTTAACATGGTGCAACGCTCCCAGCATGTTATTTGTTTCTGACGCTCGTTCTCGATACTCGTTTTTGACAAATTTCTCGTAGCAATCGACCGATACGAGAGCGTTGGAAGGGTCTCCAAAGGTGCCGCCCACCTTGAGGGAGAGCAGGGCATAGGTGAAGCGAGCCACCTTGTGCAGGCAGGCCATAGACTGGCGCAGCTTGCGCACGCTGGGCATGAGCTCGGCCGCCCATGGCGACAGGTCCCCCGGGGTGCTGCACGGCGTCAGCACAGGGGCCGGGTCCTCCTTGCCGGCGTTGGCCAGGTGCTGCACTCGGCTCACCATGCACATGATGCTCGCACGAATGTTCAGGTGCGTCAGGTCCTGCAGTCGACCGACCGAACGGCAAGAAGAGGCAATCGTGCCGATTTATGTGCGGTGTGTCGTCCCCTCCCCCCCCAAAAATGTATGGGGTATTTTTGACCGGAAAATTAAACTGCATGCGTTTGAATGCTTGTTCTCCGCCCAACCATAGCAATGATGGTTCGAACTGGATGCCAGGGTTTTGGGACTAACCGTTGTCTTATACGAAAGTGATGAGGGATTTTGTGGAAATTTAAACGGGAAAATGGAGCCCACTCTCGGTAACTGGCCATTCAGCTCCGTGGATTTGAGGGTTCCGTCGGCCGCAATTTTCCCGTACAAAATTTCCGAAAATCTCTCTCAACTTCTGAATAAGATAACTTTGTTCTGAAACTTGGGCACCTGGATCGGGCTGCCAGTGCCACATATGGGCATAGAACAAGCATTTGGCAAAGCATAATTGATATTCCTAATAAAAAAAATAAAATGTAAATTGTTTTGGGGACATTCTGTACACTCGCCATCAACCTTTGTGTGCAATGCCGTCTCCAAATGATAGCGACGTACAAGTAAGAAAGAAGCTATCACCCAGCCCGTTCTTTCGCGAACCACGTTTTAATTGCGGTCATTCTATAAAGAACCCCGGAGTGGACATTTTGAGAAACTCAAAACGGGCTTTCGACGACATTAATGACGCCCGTTTTAAAAGCAGCCAAATTCCCTCCTCGTAGATAAACCGAGGCATTAGATAAATCAGGGATTCCCAAACTTTTTTTTCATTTCGAGGAACGCCTCTCTGCGTCGACCGCCAGCCTAAAAAAAGCTTTTAGTCTCGGTACCGATGCAAAAAGCAGAGCACACGTCTACAGACCTCGTGAACAATACGGCACAAGCCAGGGGGCGCTCGGCTCGTAATTACGCATCAATTGCGGGCTTGGATCTGCTGAAAATGGCGCTCAAACTGGCAAAACCCTTTGCTCGGGAGCGGGGACGATCGGGAATATTTGGGAGCTCGGCGAACCCTCCGCGGTACTGTGGGGAACCCCCCCTGGGAACCCACGAGGTAAATGAATAGCAGGCGTCGGACATAAGCCAACAGAGAAGCCGGCAAAGCGGCAAACGTCCGGGACGTCCCACTCACAAGAGGCTCGAACTCCTCAGAGAGGCCGGAGAAACGCGACTCGTCCGTGGAGTACATGGAGTCCGACTTGTGGAGCTGCGTGGGGCGAAGGTCCATGCTGCGGACGCTCCCGTTTACCGAGCCGGCGTCCCGGCGGTCTGCAGTCTCCGCCGCGCCTTCCTTGGACGAGTCCTCGCTCGACGAGTCGTCGCTGGCCGAGGCGGAGCCCCCTGCGTGGCGGAGTGGCGCTGCCACGTTAGAGCGGCACTGCAACAAAATGCTAGAACCCATTTCATCGTCTAAACGTGAACCGCGTTCCGGCAACAGTGCAGAGGCATCAATTATTAGTTTGAAAAGACACCCAGAACCTTATTTATGACGAATGAACGGATTACGAGATTGCACCCGGTGAATGTTCCCAAACGTCGTTACGTCTGCTTCGCACAAAAGCGGCACTGCTCCGCGGAAGCACGGCTCGGTACGAACTTGGCTAGATCGGGTTTTCCTTCTCTCCCACACCTATTCGACTCTTCCGGGGAGCAGGGAGAGGGGAGTTTAAAGCGGAGGTGAGTCACTTTTTCGCCTCCACCGGCACAGCAAACACCCGTCTCAAACGGCCAGGTCGTAACGCATCGACACCGCCGAATGGCCAAGTTCGCGATCCCGCCGGCCTCTTAATAGCCTTGCCCGTGAAGTAGACTCGACGTCAGGAGCGCGTCGGAGGTGCCAAACCTGCCGAAACAGCAGCTTTTTGAGCCCTTCGAGCGTTCGCTGCAATCGGCCATTTCGAACGAAAAATATAGCCATCCGTTCAAAATACAAACGCACGATTCTCGTCAGCAGCTATGGTTGATTGTGTTTAACATATTTATGAATGTGAGAAGTATATTTACGCACAAAGCTTCCAGCTTGAGTCGAGGAAGGCAGAAAAAAAAGGTTTATCTTTCTTTTTCACCCACCCCCCAAAACATGGTACAGAGAGCCCCCCGGCGTTGAGCGTACCGCGCTTACGGAGAGACAGAAATGCTGCTCGGAGCACCCTCGTCACCTCAGCCACGAGCCAGCCAAAGAGTCGAAGCCAGAGCGACGCCGGAGCCGCCAAGCGCGCGAACGCAAGGCACAGGGGCCACGACTTCTTCCTCTTTCGCCACGGAGTCTGCTCCGCCAGGCACCGGCGTCTGATCGAGGGAGCCGCACCTTGAGATGCGCAACTTTCTTTGAGAAACGCGAGGCTACATTGAGAAATTATGTCACGGTGGACGCCGTTAATCCGAAGTCGCCGCTTCCCCACACTGCAGTGATGAAGGCAGTGCCATCGCAGGACGTGTTGCACGTCGGTTTGCGGCGATGTTGCGCAGGAACGTGGTACGCATTTTACGCCGCGGCTTCGTTCGTGAGCGGAGCGTCTGTTACGCAAGTAAATGCGGTAATCGAGCAACCGCGGCCCGCGTTGACTGCCCGGCCGACTCCAGGGAATTCTGGGAATGTGGCAAGGCGGTGAGTCGGGCTAGCTGATGAACTACCAAACTACCAGCAAAAACTCTCATGCCTTACCGTACGTTCTTCTTTCTTTGATTTTCTTTCTTTTTGTTAGTATATTTTTTTGCCTTTCTGCACAGGGCCTTCTATGTTTGCATTCTTTTGTTTTGCCGCCCGGTTCCTGATCTTACTTTTTCTCTAATGCTATAAACAACTTTATCTTCGCGGGCTCTATTCGGCGAATTTGTGCGGTTTTCTGGTACATTTCACAAACACGAAATTTCGTGAATCAGGGTGGTATATATGCTATGCATTTGTTACAAAAGGAAAACATATTCGTAACACCCATTTTTCGCGATATGACACGAGTCACGAAATTTGCGAAAAATAAGTCCGTTACACTGCATGTTTTAGTTGTGAGTCGGCACGTGTTTGTCCAGCGTTCCTTCCTTTTGTCCCGTACCTTTGAGCGCCGTTTTGCATTACGTTCTCCGGCGCTCGGTCGACTCACCCGAAGAGGGGAAGGCGGGCAGTGGGAACTGGCGGGGCAGGGACGCTGACTTAAGGCGGGGAGGGCGCCGGTCTGAGCGGTCCGGGGACTGACCCCGGGCAGACTGCCCGTTGGCCGACGCCGGCTCCCGGTCTGCCCGGGCACTCTCCCAGACCGCCAGGGCCTCTTCCACCAGCAGCGGGTGGCACAGCGTCGTCAGCTGCCTCGCCTGAAATGGAACAGGGATGCTCGCAGCCTCCGAGATGGACGGTTGTCGCAGCAAAGAGGCCCACCCCTGTCTGAGCATGAAGTCACTGGATGCTCCCAGAGTACCCAAACTCCCAGGCTCGATGGTGCTAAGATGGTGGCTCAATCTTTTTTTACAGCGAAGCTGTTTATGGCTACAGTTCTGTGGATTTTTCATGTGCATCAACAAAAACTCTACGCTCGCACCGCCACACGCGCACGCCTTCCCTGTATAAAAGATTCAATGTAAATAACCAAAATAAAGCATTGACGAATGCGTGCGCAAGATGCCATTTGTTTTCGGCTTTTGCTTTAGAACAGTTACTGCTGCAGATGCCGGCGCCGCATGCGCTCACCTTCCCCATATAAAAGATCCTAAGTAAATAACTAAAATAAAGCGTTGACAAACGCACGTGCAAGATGCTATTTGTTTTAGGCTTTTGCTTTAAACAGTTACTGCTGCAGACGCCAACACGTGCGGTGCGTGGAACACCATTCCCTACATTCTCCTTGATGCTTGGGTAATTTAGCAATAGGTCTACAGTCGCCATCCGATTTTTCAGACTCAGAGAGGACCTTGAAATTGTCCAAATAATCAAACGGTTCGAAAAATCAATTTCAGCCAAAATAGCAAATTTCCGCGCATATCCTGCTGTGTAATGGCCACTTTCCACTTGCTTGATGTCAATTTTAAGTTCTCGTGCAACCTCCACTTTATATTGTTCACTTCTCACTTGTTTGTTCAACTGTTTGATCACAGTGCTGCACTTTGTCGGCGCAAACAGCGAAGTTGAAGTTACCGTCATTTGGCACTATTTCGAGATAACGTTTAGTCCCCCAAGCTCGCTTCAATACTAAGCCTATCGATAAAAAAACCTTCGCGCTCAAAAACCACAAGAACGGCAGACGGCCGCTCTTCTCGCAGTCGCACTCGAAAAACACGGACCACGAGAAGAACTGGCAGAACCATAAGAATGGGCAGACGGCAGCCATGTTGGATATAGCGAAACAAGAAATCCCGACTATAGCCTCAACCTAGCTTGCTTATTGCGTACGACGTTGTATCGAGGCAACTAAGCTTGCGGCGGCTGTTTTGTGGCTGTAAACTGAGGAAATCACACAATTTATGTCCGAAACATCTAGCAATAAGCTTTATGGCGTCCGCAATTTCGGTCAATGTTATACATTAACCCTCTGTGGTAAGTTACGGTTCGGCGAAGACGTCCGAATAATCGGACGTGTTTGAAAAATAGGTTGGAGACTATATTTAGTAGATTAATTATCAATAAGCACCATTTTCTAGATCAGTAGACTCTCGGATAGATAATAAAGGTTTCTCAAAGATTTGCCGCTGTGCAACCCGCGTGGGCCATGTCTACGCTCGCACCGCACTCTCTTCGTCGTCGTTCCAAGCATTTGCATGTCCAGTTTCCTTTCCTTCCGCTCTCCCAGGGTGGTGCTCCCGTTGCGCGTGTCTTGTTTCCTCTGGCTCCTTGGAGCGGCGATAGTCGTCCACGCAAAATAATGACCCCCAATCAAACAACAACAAATGTGTTTGTATCTTTGTTCAAAATTCTGTCACGTCTGTGTTGTGTGCTAAACAGCTTCGCTGGTCATCCAACTTCACAAAGTGAAATGACTCATTTCTTTTTTTTTTTTTTTGTGGTCACAATGACAATTATTGAGAACGGCGTTGTCGGAATTTCCGACCGACTCATTACGCGCGAAGGTTCTGGAAGCGTTTCTCGACAATGCCAGTATTTAGAAAGCATGCTTTTGCGTAAAAACCAACAAAGAAAGTTCTTCTTGTAGGTACTTTTATTGGAGATTAGTATAGAACGACAGGAGCGTGATGTTTTCATGAAATTTTAGTTTACAAGGTTTTGCGGCACAATGATGTTTTTATACAACCGTGCCTCACCGGTGACTTTAGGTAGTGCATCCCAACCTGGGCGCATCCCAACTTCGATGGAAATTTGAGGCGTGTCCGCTTGGGAAACAAGGGTTGGCATCCCTGAATGTGTTTATGTTTTGTATATGTATATGTTTTGGCGCCAAAATGGCCGATCAAAGCTAAGATAGAATAGTCACAGCAGACGCTATCGAACGCGATACTGTGGCAACATGCAGCGACTCCAGTGCCATCTAGCCGAAGCTTTGAACTTCAACAATTAACTCCGAATAAAATTTGAATCAATGTAGATAAAGAAATTTTTTATCGCGACGTCGCAGCAACTGTGGCCACCTAGAGGGCGCCACCTACACGCACACGTGTACTTATCAAATGCCGACATAGCAGATGGTCGAGGCTGGATTGTAGCTCCGTGGTGACATGCCCTCTTTACACGCAGCGGACTCGAGCACTTGGCGACAATGACGACGGACACCCTACGCCCTAGCACGACCACGACGGACGTTGTTTCCGGTGGTGGAAAGAGCTTGCCACCAGAAACAATGTGAAATCGCCATAAAAAAAGCCCGGCACATCAAACGGTAGAGTTTGGGCGTCGTAAACCGCACATCGGGGAAACCCCCCATGCGTAAATGAAAACCGATTCTTGGCTCGAGCTTCACCAACAATCTATGTCGACCTCTATGTATCCGAGATTGCAAAGAGTCTCTCCAACCAACGGCGGCCCCAAACCAGGGCTTTCGTGACGTGCCATCAAATACTGAGAGCGCGTCCACGTCGCGACGAGCACTTGCCGTTTTTTAACGGTTCGGGAGCCGGGGACGTGCCAGGGCGCCCAGCCCGGACTCCCGAGCCCACCTGGCTTGTATATTTCCCATTTCTTGGGGCGCGTCGTTCCTTGTTTCTCGGTTCGGAAAACTTCGGACAACACTATAAAAGACTGCGTCTCGTGGATGGTTAGTGCGTTCAATCTCACAACCACAGAAAGACAGTCGCCCCAGTAAAACGCGATTCCAGGGTCTCCTCGTAGATGGCGTCGGTGCAGTTTCTCGTCACGAGAGACTGCGAGATCACGGTCGTAAGCAGACGCAAGTGTCTGATTGGCGCTTTAGGAATCAACCCTTTGTTCACGAATGTTGCCTACAGTCAACCAACCATATAATAATTTTTTGTTTCGTTTAATAGTTTCGGTTTTATCGCGTCTTTTTAATCTAGTAGTCTGGTAACCGTTTTGGAGGTCGAAAACTATGGCACCATCAAGTGAAAAGATAAGCGAATAGTTGACGAAAAAAAAAAAAGAAGCTTGGCACGCAAACATGCGACAACCGAGAACGGCGGAATGGCAAAATATATGGATACCGTAATATCCCGAGTCATCGCCCACCCCTTACCACCTGAAATTCATAAAAAAAAAAAGGGATGGGCCACTGTCTCGGTGTGTGAGCACAGAAAGGTAAAAAATGCAAACAAAATCGCCCATTTTTTTTTTTTTTTTTTGCGTATCTAGCGCGGCTGCACAAGAGATACATTAAACTCAAAACTCGAATTAGTTTTATTGTTTTATACAGAGAATGCTCATGAAAGAATGTTTTACTATCGCAAAGTCCGTTGCTTGAACGCGCTATGAACGCCGATCTGCATACAGCGCGAACGTTTGTTCCGTGAAAGCACGTCACCGCTATGTTCTCAATAGTAAAAACAAAACAAAAGTTGACAAGAAAATAGAAAAATCAACTAGGCGCAACGAGCGAGCGCTGGGTAAAGGCCAGTTCACACTCTTGCGACCGAGTACGACTGAGAGAGACGAGATCTCTTAAAACTTCTTAAATTTTTTTAGAACAAGGGAACACACTGGCATTGTGGCGCCATCTATGCGGTGACCCTGGAACTGCATTTCACAAGAGCGAAGGTTTTGCGGGATTTCCGAGGTCAAATGTGCGTAATACCTATAAGAACGACTCGTTTATAACATTGACAAAAGTTTTTCGAGCCAAGAAAGAAAGGATAATGCGCGAGAGAAATAAAAAAATACGCCGGACCGCCGAGTTTACACTGCTACCCAATAGATGGCGCCAGTGTGTCCTCTGGTTTAAGAAGTTTTAAGGAACCCAGGTTTAAGAGGTCGCAAGAGTGTGAACGGGCCTTAAGCGAAAAAGCCGGCGATCGCGTTGGCAAATACTTTGGCATTAAGCCAAGTCGGGTGCCTTGTCAATCGCAAGCTGTTGCGCAACTTTATTATTTGGTGCGTACATGCGTGCGTCCATGCACGGCATGCTATCAACGGGGATTTGGGATGCTCTACAAACGTCTGTGTAGGGCGTTCCAGCAAAGCTTTATTTACCCGTTGGCTTTGTCTAAAACACTGCACAACCGAGGTCACGACGTGCCGGGAGAAGGAGCGGGTTCACGGCGACCTTACATCGGCGGAGACAGACTTTTACCTTACACTCCGCGGTTACATTTCAGGACATGGGACGTTCGCTTATCTCGCAATCCCTGAATGGGTTACTACTTGTGTTGTCTTTCCGACTTTTTTTTCTGTTTGTTTTGTAAGCAAAACAAAATTTTTTTTTGTTATCTCCCTCGTTTTCTTTTCACTCGGATACACTATGACTTCGGGGTCACTCGTGGAGGAAATATGTAAACAAAGAGAAGTGTCTTTCCCTCCTTCGTTTTATTTGTCACGGCCGTCCTCCAACCATGAGGTCCGCGGCAGCGTCATTCGTATAGGATGAGTGTTCGCGAATCGCAGAGTCCGCGTTGGGGTATTTGAAGGAATGGCCGATGACCCTGTGTCTTTCTGGAAATCGATATTGGCCCGAAAAATGGGGTGAGCGGCGATTCGGGATACTACGGTAAGTGTTTTTCTCTCTCCACTAATATTTTACGACAGGTGACCGTTTTACTCGAGGCTATCGTATGCGCAGATATTATTGACATTTTACTGCGATCCTTAGAGGTTACGCAAGGGGGCCCCCCTTTGGGCGTCTGCCCGGAGTTGCCCACCGGCAACAAAGCTATAACTTGTAAATTGATATCATTTTTTTTTTATTTCAGCTTTGTTTTTTTATTTGATCTCGTTTATTGTTACAGTAAAACCTCGTTGATTCAACCCCGCTAATTCGGAAATTCGGATAATTCGAACTGCCGATCCGGTCCCGTCAAACGTATTTATTAGTCAATGGAAGCAAACGCTCATTAATTCGGAGGAAACGCGGCGCGCTATGGTTAATTCGGACGAATTCGGCAGGTGGCGCTAGCTACCATCCGTTCCAAAGGGTATGACCACTATCCATCTGAGGTGCACACGTGGTTTTTCCGGTTTTCCCATGGTTCTCCGCTCTTCCGGTTCTCCGTGTTTCGCAGCAGTTTTGCTCTGGATTGCCGTGCTTCTGCGCGCTACTCTCCTGGTATGGAAGCGGCAGAAGCATAGCTGCAACGGAAAAAGGGTAGCACAAGTGACCGACGACCGGAATGGCAAAATCGCGACACGCGGGGCTTGTTCCCGAGCGCGCCGATAGCGAGAGTGACAGTCACGTTTCATGCCTCAACGCGGGGATCCTAAAGCCCGCCATTTTAACCGGCCACCCCCGCGTTGTAAAATGCAACGTGACTGGCACTCTCGCTGTCGGCGCGCTCGGGAAAAATAGTGCGGGGTGTCGCGATTTTGCCGCTCCGATTATTGGTCAGTTGTGCTACTCGTTTTCCGTTGCAGCTGTACTAGGCTAAGAATTGAGCGACGAAATTGGAAATACTAAGGGCCTTGAAGGACGGCGTCTCTCGACAAGTGATTGAAAGTTACGACGTCAAGAGAAGCAGTTTGGCCACGTACGTGAAAATTGAGGCCGATATCCTACGGGCTTTCGAGAGCGAGAAGTTCAACGCAGAAAGAAAGCGGCCGTGGGCGGTGGTGCACCCGAAACTAGAAGAGGCCTTGCTGTGCTAAATCGTCAGCGCACGGGATGCATAGCTCCGACTGTGCGAGTTCGGTGGAGAACTCGACCGCGCTGAGGAAAGTTGCCGTTTCCGCCAGAGTGTCGTCCAGAAAGCAGGTGGTAATAATAGATTTCTTCTCAAAATAAAGGTATGTCACAGGGAAACGTTATCGCGCATTTTTTTTTTGTCCTTTCGATATTTCGACTTTCGGATAATTTGGACATTTTTGCCGGTCCCATGAGATCCGAATTAACGAGGTTTTACTGTAATATCTTAAAAAATAAACATTTTAAGCAATTTCTGTCCATCTCGTCAATAAAGGGGGGCCTCACCCGGTCCCCGATGCGGGCCACGGCAGCCTGCATGGCGGGGGCGTCCCCAAGGTCTGCCAGGCGGAGCAGCCGCTGCACCTGGGCCTCCACCTCGTCCCCGAGCTGCTCCACGCTCAGCACCGCCTGGGCCGCGGTCGACAGCCGGTCGGGCCCCAGTGGGGAAGGCTGGCCCTCGCGCCTGCACGGGGGGTTCCTCTGCACAGGCTGCTCAGGGGTGTCCCTCGGTTGTATGGGGGACACCGAAATGCTAGGGAAAGAGGGACCCTCAAGCCCTAGGGAAGGGGTCACTGGAACTCTAGGGAAGGGGGTCCTGAGACCGTAAGGATGGGACACTAAGAACCCTAGGAAGGGACACCCTGAAACCCGAAGGAAGGAAGTGGGGCCTCTGAAGTGCTAGGGAAGGAGGCCCTTGAAACCCTAGGTAAGGGGGCCCCAAGACTGTAAGGATGGGACACTAAGACCCTGGGAAAGGGGGACCCTGAAACCGTAGGGACGGGAGCCCTTGAAACCCTAGGAAAAGGGCCCCCTGAAACTTCTTTGCGAACCCTCAAACTCTAAAAATGGTGCGAATCGAGTCCGAAAAATCAGGCGTTCAGCGGCATGTAAAATTTCACTCGCCGTCATATGTCGACTATATGGGGAAGGCATCCAGATGATCGAGCGTGTCCAAAATTTCAGCCGGCAACCGTTAACCGACGTCGTTCCGATGCTTGCGTGACGAGTTGCGTAAATAGACCATGAAGAAGCAGACTTTCAGATTGTTTAGATTTAGCATCTCCGGCCTGGCTACATCATCTTTTTTTTTTACCTTTTTTTGTTCACTCCAAAAAGGAGCCCATTCCTAGGTATATTATTAGGTATATTCTCACTGAAATTTACAGAAATAAAATAGATTTCATAAAAATATAGTTTTTAGGTGGTGAAACTGTTAAATACCTCTTAAATAAAAAGAAGTTCAATTTGATCGGGAGATATAAATATATTTGTTTTATGGATGCATTCCCGTAGTGAACTGAAACTTAAAGTACAAGAGGGGTTTTACAACTCTATTTTTATGTGACAGTCATGAACTGAGTATTGCTCGACTTGTATAGAAAAGATCTGCCCGGTGACTCCAGACTTCGAAGGGCCACGAAGAGAAAATTTCACAGGGTCTCTTATGTTATCCCCAAGACGACTTGAAGGAGAAAGCCCAAGCGCCTATCTCGGTGATAGCGAACCTCCAAAAACAGTGCGCTCTCCGACGACGCACTTTTGGCACCGTTAATCTTACGGCATGTTGCACGCCTGCTTTTCACCGCTGCCCGAACCAGTGTCCTCCTCTCCCGCTGGGTTTGCGCCGCGCACGTGCCTCCGCCGATTCTGGCACAAGTAACACCATCTCGTGGTCCAGTGGCTAACCATGGGTTTGGTACCTTTCATGTCGCCGACGTGTTTTCGTACCTTTCGTGTCGCCGACATGCGTTCATACTCTTCGTGTCATCGACGTGTTTTCGCTCAAGGACTTTGAAGGTCGACTGAACGATGAGACATACAAGGCTTTCGCCTTAATAAAACGAGCACCACCGGCTAAATCCTTAGAGTCAGAGCTACATGTGCTTTGTTTGGTTGAGGGAAGGGTGCTCTAAAGTCCCTAAGGCATGCTTCAAATACATCCATTATGCTGTCAATACTACTGTATCTAACACAGTTACCTAGAAAGTAATTAGAAATTTGGAATCAGCATTTATATTCATCATGCTTCGTCTAATTAGAGATCTGGGATTGGCACTCAAAGACAAACTTGCATCGTAAATTACACCGAAATCGAAACGCAAATAGGCAAGAGCAAGGTTTCACGACCAGTGTCGTCTTCCCCGACGTCTGGGAATTGGTGGGTTAAGCAAAAACCATTGCTGGCTGCTCACTGGAGTGAAGGGTAGGCGTTCCTAAGTTGGTTGAGCATCCTGTGAAGACCCCCCTGGTTGTACTTCTGGGCGTACGCCGTGAAGGCTCCCACCGTGATTACGTCGTAGACGCACTCTGGAAAACAAACGGGCAAGAATTAATGAAAGGCACCCTTTCTTGCCCACAATGTGCCAAGTAAAAAGCGATAGCCGTAGCACTGTTCGTGAAACGCAAGCAAAATGTCATGTACCTAAGGACGGAAGTGCGAAGCGGTTAATGCACATTGCCATCATGGCTGGCATCAAGGATGCCGCCGACGACCGCCACGAGTGCTCGGTAAAGTAAGTAGGCAAGGCGAGACACTGGATGCACGTGTCAATGTTTTTCGTAAGCACGAGGATCGACAGTGGTGCCGGTGTGCTTTGTAGAACTACTACAAATAAATAGAGCGAAGGTCAAGTACACACTGATGGAGCAAGCATGTTTTTAGCCGTCTACAGTTTGACGTCAGACACCACGCAGAGGCCCAATTCTGCCGCAACGAGGCTACAGAACTGCTTGTTCTTGCGACCGCCGAGGTCATCGTCGAAGTCGGCGGTTACAACAAAGTGGGACGTTGTCGCATGCCTTATCTCGCACGTGGCGAGATAATGTTTTTTTTCCATCTCTGATGAGACGATCGAGAGCAACAACGCCAACACCGAAATCCCTCCAAAGTGTCACGCCAAGACACACGTGTCAGCCGCTTTGCGGCACACTATCAACGAGTTTCAGCGTATTTGCCACTTTGTGCGGGGATCCACTCAAGATGACCTCATGTGCAGACCTTGTCTTGTGGTCTGCGCATGACTGTGGGATTTGGCGTAATGGGTCAGTGTTCACTTCATTCGGAAAGACTGTCCCTGTTAATTTATTCTGCAAGAACACCAGTCAAGTTTTTTTTACAAGAACTGCCGAAGGGCTATTTAAACACTCTCCCAATAGTAGATAAAAGGGGGAAAAAACTGTAGAGTGAAACAATCAGGGTTAAGTTTCTCCGACTCAGAATTAAAATAAAAGCACTGGCAACCATTTCAGGAATTCTTCACAAGATAATCGGTTTTCGCTTCGTTCGGGGCACACACACCGGTTTTTCGTATCTTCGACATAAATACATTATCGGTCGAAAAGTAAGTCGCACGAAGACCGGCGGCATCCCAGCTACAAACCCTGAAACTTCCGTTGACAATCTAAAAGTAACAACAGTAGTAACGAAATCAAGCTCGGTGCAACCAACGGCAAGCCATTTAATGGAAGACGGCGTCGTCGCTTCTGCGTCTCCATTCTTTTCGTCCGACCTCCCGCAAGGCACTTGGTGCCCGCGGTACAATTGGCTCGCTTTTCCTCTATTGATTTATGAGCAAGGAAGAGTTTGTTTGAACTAAAACCTGGTCATTACTATGTGGGATACAGCCACCACGCGTTACAGCCACAGACTTATGAACACAAAACTCCCTTTGAGCTAATGGAGCCTTTCAAGTCGAACAAGCTTACTGAGCACCGGCGAAAAACTTGTCCTACAAACGGGACTTCTCGAACTCGGCATCCTCCTAAAGTCGGACGGCCCGGGTATACTGTACTCCACATGTGTGTAAGCCAGACAGGTTTCGTTGCAATTGTATGAAGAATAAACTCCGCGTCACCAGACAGAACGTTTTTACGGCACGAGGCCTCAGGGTATCGAGCACTAAGGTCGCGAGACACTAAGGCAGGGGCCTGCAAACCCCGGCCCGCATCTTCCGGCTGGCCCGTGGCTGGTTGCGGTCCTTCCAATGAAGCCCGGCCCGTGGCCCGCTTCCAGCAAGCCTGCTCTTACCGGCATAAACGTGCAAGTAAAGAAACGGCGCCGCAACATAAACAAAAATACCAGGGAAAAAAAAAGAAAAAACAGAAACGAGAAAAAATTGGCGTGTCCTCGCGTCACATTATTCGTCGGACATTGTCACCACCAGCGTGACCAATCTTGGTCCTGCTCCATGTCTGTCTAACTATGCATGTTAAAATTCCTCTGCATTTCCACATAGTATATTTTGCTTAGAGTCTCGTGTCATACCTATTGCATACTGTCAGCATCAGTTCTATCATTCGGTACTCTTCTGCCCTGTCGGAACATGCCCTTCACTGGTTCCTTTCTCATTAGTGTCCCTTATGCACTGAAAGGGACCATGTGAAGCACTGGCACGCATATTGCGAAAAGATGGCATTCAAGTGGCCCACAAGCCAGTGTCCACACTGGGACGATTAATGCCAAGACCCAAAGACCGACTACCAAGAGAAAGAGCACAGAGCCTGGTATGCAAGATCCCATGCCAAGAGTGCCCAGCCACCTACATCAGCGAGACAAAAAACTTTCACGAAAGAATGCGCCAGCACAAGAACGATGTGCGTAACTTCGACCGTGAACGCAGCGCAGTTGCTGAACACTGCGAAGCGCGTGACCATCCGATTGACTTCGCTCACACGCACGGGATTGACACGGAGCCAAATTTCCGAAAAAGGCTGCTCTTGGAACCTTGGCACATCCAACAGACGCCAGGAAACATCAACAGATACCTAGGTGCCTTACCGTCTGTGTACGCGCAAGGCCTACGTCATGCGACCAAAACACCGCCTACTTAAAAAAGGGGAAATAATCTTTCCTCATTTACAAAGACGAAGAGGTTGAAGCTGTGACTGTCCCATAGGACCTATAGCCGCCCCCGAAGAAGGAGCCAAGTAAACTTCGTAACGTCGCGAGCTACTTTTTACGGTTTGTGGTTGGAGAATTCTTGTTTAATTTAACATAAAGTATAGCATGCGTCCACTTTTCTTTTTTTTTTTTTACTCTAATTTTTAATTTTGTATTCATATACCCACTTATATTTATTTATTTATTTATTTTTCAGCCCTCGAGACAGCAACGGATCCTTGATCCGGCCCCTTAGCCAAAAGGTTTGAAGACCACTGCACTAAGGCACTAATTTTAGTTTCGAAACAATAAAACATCAAAAGACTGAGGTTTGAAGAAAGGTGTAGAGAGACTCGAGACTCAAGTAAAAAAATTGACCGCATCTCCACGTGGTGAATGATGTTGATTGGGGCGAAGCTCTGGTGGTGCTTGTCTGCGTAGACACTGAGCCGCAGCATGCCGAGCCTTTCGTTCCTTTCATCCATGTCAGAAAGAGAATGTGTGGTATGGAACGTGGTTATATACGCATTCAAGCATTTGACCGCAGCGCCCTCTCGTCTATAAACGTTGAGCCAATGCATGCAAAGTTTAACGCGATTATATACGCATTTGACCCGCAGCGCCCTCTCCTGTATAGACGTTGAGCGGCTACATGCAACGTTTCATTTATGACATCCCCAGCTATTGAGTTACTACCACATCGCAGAGTCCCCTACTCGTCCCGCAGTCGTGGCCGAGCGGTTAAGGCGATGGACTAGAAATCCATTGGGGTCTCCCCGCACAGGTTTGAATCGTGTCGACTGCGCAAACAATCATCATTTTTTCATCTTTCATCTTTTTTTTTCATCCTTTCATCATTTTTTTTTCATCTTTTTTTTTTTCATTTTCTTTTTGCCCTACACGAGCACGTGCTCACGTGCTCGTGAGCATGTGAGCACATGAGCTCACGAGCAGGAGCACGAGCACCGGACGCCGGACATACGGACATGGCTAGCACCTAAGGAGCTTCGCCCCTAAAAACAGTGAAGGCTCGAGAACCTAAGTTGTTGACACCCCGGAACATACCAAGGCCTAAAGATCTCAACAAGGTCTCGGGGGTCTCAAAAAACTAACGTCTCGACCCAAACTGGAGTCGAGACATTTAGCGTGCGCCGTCGCTCTTCTGGATTTCCCCATCTCGAACCCTTCACGAAAACGTGGCCGGAATCCGGCCGGTGCGTATTCGGCGGCCGAAAGCCTGCGCAAGAGCCAAAGGACCCACTCTTCCTGCTGGTGGTGTTGTGGACCCAGAGCCTCTGCAGGTGCATGTTGACGGGGGCAAACTGGAGGGCGCGCTGGCCCTTGGCGGCCGAGGGCTTGAAGTGGCTGCCCCGGTGCCTGGCCAGGCTCTCCAGGGCCTCCGAGTAGGAGCCCATGCGGTGCAGGTGCCGCTCCAGGGACACCATTTGCCGGCCCTGCCAGTCCGGCCCCAGCTGCCGACGGGGGAGGGGCCCGGGGGGCAGCCAAAGTGAGCCACTCTCGCCGGCAAAGCTCCGCTTTCGTTCGCGGCCGAACCTCTGAATTGCGCAACTCCCTGCATCCGAACTGGGGACCCACTTTCCTTCCCACAAAGAGGGGTCGAATGCAGACCGCCATGAATGCCGACCGACTGGCCAAATTCCCTTAGAGCAGGGGTTCTCAAACTTTTTGGCCTCACAGAACACCAGGAAGCCTCAAAAACTGCCGCAGAACCCCCCACCCCCCCCTTCTCCATATTTGCCGACTGAGAAGCAACGGATGCACAATTTTAGGCAATTTCGCTTGTGTTGCTTCCCATATATCCCCACCATATCAATCGCAATGTCAGTACAACTACAAAGTGAGATGAAGGTGCTTTGCATGGTCCTGCCGCGCAGCCTGCGGCATGGGGGGGAGGGGGGGAGGAGGAAAGGGAGGGGGGAGGGGAGGGGGGTTGCCATTTGGGTTTTCGCGGAACCAATGAGACCAGCTCGTGGAACCCCTGTGTTCCCCGGAACCCAGTTTGAGAACCCCTGCCTTAGAGGAGCACAAAAGGGATCTTGGGATCATATTTCTAGGTGTCGCTACACGCGCCTCTTCTTGAAACATTTCGGGAGAGGGGCGTAACGCGATGTCTGATTTCATTTTTATTCGGGATGAAGGGCACACAGAATCATAACATTAGGTTTTCTAGGATGCTCAGGGCACATAGACCGAGTTTGCACCATAAAAAGACTATCTCAAGACTCCGTTTAGTGACCACTCAGCAGTGGTGACGAGATGCACCGCATCTTTACGTACACTGACCTCTCCTAATGAAATGTTGGTGAAAGAAATTGCCATTTTGTTTTCTCTGCACTTAGTCTTTTAATTTTACATCGCATGCCTTAGCTTTCGTAAGCCAATACGGTAGTTCCGGTGTACGTGCACACAAAGTGGCTCCTACACAACAATGACGTGACTTTGAACCGTCCGTCCAAACTAAAGGCAATGCAGTCCCGGTCTTCGTCTACACCCTCGCAATTTTGCAGAGAACATAAAGCAAACGCTGCAGATCACTTTAAAGGGCAACTCCAGTCATTTCTGAAGATTTCGGGATAATTAGTGCTTTCACACTAAAAAGCACTAATAAAAGACACTGTATCATTTGCCTCACAAAAAATGCGATATATATTGTTCAATCTTGCTTTAAACATGAGCAGAAATCAAAATCGGAACTTCGGCTCCATCTGGACACATTGGCCTCGGGCCGCCAAGAACATGGCGAGATGACACGTGATCCTCTACGCAACAACGGGTGGGATAGGGACGGGCGTGTGCCAGGCGCAAGTGTCGTCTGCACTGCACTCTTCACTACGTTTTGGTGTCTACGACATTCAACGACGTCTGCACAACTGTGGCGTAAGTCTGCGCACATACCATAAAATCCCGTAAGGATGCCCTCCCCCAAGAGATCGCCCATACCGTTTTTCTGGCTAAATATCCGTAACATAAATATTCCGAAACATCACCCACCCCCGAATTCCTGCTGGACGTCACACGACATCCAACGAGAATCGCATCAACTGCGCGATCTGCAGTACCAGTACGTCTGACAAGAGAGTTTGTAACGGGTACCCGCATTTTTGTACGTGATCCTCGTGCACAATATCGGTTTCCGTAACACGCGAGTTATTCCCGCGTGTACCTATATTGTATCGTGAAATGCGAATCTGCTGTGTCCGCGATCTGCGGTATCCGTTCCCGTGACACAAGTTTGTAGCAGATTCCTGTTTTGTAGCGTGAGCTACACTGGCCGAGGTTGAGCAGTTTCGCGTGGCTCGCATAATGAGCCGGGCTCCGTGCTGCGCATGCGCGAGGAGCAATGACGTCACACGGCGCACAGCTGGCGCGCCGGAGCCGCCGCCGCCGCCGCGCGCTCTGCCGCCGCCGTGCCTGCCTCGCCGGTCTGCGCATTGCAGAGGAGTGACGTTATAGCCGCGGCAGACGCACTGGCTGTGCGCCTCCGTTGCAGCAGTAGCCAAGTCTGACGCTGCACCGGAGCCGCTTGATAGCGCCCCTCATTTTGTGCGCATAAGCTCACGCTACGTATATCCTGGCATAGCCGAGCTAAGCCACCTCAATTTTTTTTGTCCACGACCTCCGTGCGCGATATCGGTTCCCGTATCATGTGAGTTGATGCCACGTGTATATTGCATCGTGAAATGCGTATACCTGCTGCTTCCGCAGCCAGTGATATCCTTTCTCGTGACACAGGAGTTTGTAGCAAATTCCCTGGTGTTCATTGCATTGAGAAACGCGAATTTCTGCAATATACGGCATCAGTTCCAGTGTACCGAGGTTTGTAGGGGCTGCCCGGTGTTTATCGCTAATTTTTTATAAAGTTTTAATGTTGCATCCCCAAAGATAGCCCACCCTATGTTCTTACCATTTACCTCTTCATTTTGGGTGGTGTTCCTATGGAATTTTACAGTAGTGTCCATAGTGTGAACGAAACTCCGAGAGACAATAATTGCAAACGGTGAGACGTGACAGCGGTTGTGATGCGGGAGACAGCGGGGACGGCCAAACATGCTCAAAAAGCGCGTTGCACAGGTGCGTTGCGCCAATCACGTAGACCCCGCTGAGCACCGAGAAGGAACGTAGCTGACGTCACCCGTTACGCTTGCCCGGAGAATTAAGAACAAACGAAAAGGGGCAGTGGTGATGACGTCTAGATCAATGTTGGCTACGCCCACGCCATAGCCTTGACTGCGCTGTTGGTTGAGCCCCAATTCGCCCGCTTCAATCAGCCGATTTCGGCAACTTGGAGCGTTGCAAAGTTTGTCGGGCCGTTTGAAAACATTTAGACAGAACTAGGTCATAATATTTGATGTGTGGTCTTTCTATGTGATACTAAAGAGGACTGCATTGCTTTTTAAAAAACAAAAATGAAGCGGAGTTGCCCTTTAATATGTACCCGCTAATATTCTGCACTCCCTAAAACTAGTTACAGTTTCTGAATTCCCAGTCCCTACTTCTTCGGGATGCTATTTACTATCTCTAAATTCAAAATGGCTACCAAGAAGATGGCAAATGAAGGCGATGCCAAAACAAACATTCAAATTTCCCCGCACATTCCAGTGGCGCGATGCCAGTGCCAGGCACGTGCCGCCTGCTTAAAAAACAGAGTTGTGGGTACATTTTGTTTCGTGCCGCCGAGCAAGTGCCAAAGAGAACTTCCGCAGCTTTCATTTTATGACAGCCGAACGTCTCTCAATCATGTGGGAACAAGTTCTACTACCCATATAGTGAATGTGCCCTCCACTAGCATAACCTTTCAGAGCTGCCAGTAGAGAAATTCAGTTAAAAAAAATATGGAAAGGACAAAAAGTGAAAATTTAATAACTTAGCGGGAACAAACTATTTTGACGCAATATCAGAGTTCTAGTTAGGTTCTCTCTATTGGCACGTTCAATCAATTTGAGACAAATCAGAGACCCTGATAAAAACAACGGAGTACAGTGGACCGAACGCGATTTGCCTTGCAAAAGACACTCACCTCTCCGAGCTGAGTCACGGTCTCCATGAGCTGCTTCTCCTCGTTGATCCACAGGTTCCTACAAGACCAAGCTTTCGGTAAAAGTCGCAACGGGACAACTTTCGTAAATTGTGGGACAGGTCCCATATTTTATGGCCTCTCCAGAGAGAAACTCTCATCCACGACCTGTTTGAACAAAGTTACATCGCCCTGCTTGTGCGTGTTTGCCGCGAAATGCGGTTAGCGCAAATGTGACGTCGGTGCCGTTGGGCGAACGTGTGAAAGCAGTCGTTGACGTGTGGTTGCACATTAGCTTATTTCACCGGACTGCAAGTTTTAACGTGCGATCACCGGCAAAACCCGGCAAACGCACGTTAGCATTAACTTTACTTCGCCATCCGTAAGTAAGTCTTGAGATCCTGTCGAGTCCCTGACCCATGCACACTCTAAGGTCCCAGCTCGCACTTTGTGCTAACTTGGGTAGTTACAGACAAGGTCGTTACTATCGCACATATCTTCGAAAAGTTTGCAGCAATCCAGTAACTACCTCTTGGTAAACAGACGGCAGCATCCGGAAAACTTGTGCATTCGAAAGACACGATTGGTTTCAAAACGAAAACGGCCTCAAACAAAACAAAAAAATGACCGCATCTCCACGTGGTGAATGATGTTGATTGGGGCGAAGCTCGGGTGGTGCTGATGATACTGATTTTGGTCATAGGTATTGCTGCTTGCTGTCGGCGTTGACGCTTTGCCGCCGCTTCCCGAAGTCTCAACTCCGGGTCCGCTTGGCGTTTTTGACGCTGTGCAGCAGCTTCTCGCGCCCTGGTCTCCGGAGCAGCTTGCTGTCTACGTAGACGCTGAGGTGCTGCATGCCGAGCTTTTCGGTCCTTTTCATTCATGGCAGTAGGAGAATGTGTGGTTTTCTTCTTTTTCTTTATTTAAGCAGACAGATGGGATGGCATCTCAGAACCCCTACTCTTTTTTTTCTTCTTTTTCTTTTTTCATAATTTTTTTTCATCTTTTTTTTTCCAATTGTTTTTGCCCTACACGAAGCACGAGCACCCGACGCCGGCCTACGGCGGACGGACATACGGACATGGCTAGCCCCTAAGGAGCTTCGCCCCTAAAAGAAAAGAGTACAGCTTGGACCCGTCTCAACAAAAGGCAGACTCGTCCGCTCTCTGACAGAAAAAATGAGCGCAACAGTTAGTCGGAGTAAAAGGAAAATGATTCCACAAATAGTTGGGGTTCCAACGAGCTGGTGACGGTCTAACGTAATAAGACTAAAAATCTCAAAACTAGAGGGAAGGGGCAACACGACACAGAAATCTCATTTCCGCATCAGTCTTTTTTTTTTAAAATATCTGCGTTGTGTTTTTGCGTTGCTCGTTTTTTCTGTTTTTGATTTCTGCGTTGTGTCGTCCCTTTTTCTCCCTAGTCTCAGGGTTCATTACGATTTTGCGTCCCCTCGACGTGCAAACGAGGGATTGACTCACAGGAGAAGCTGGGGAAAGGAGAAGGACAGCTTGCTCTCGGCCATGATCTCGCTGACGCGCAGCTCAGCGCCGAGGCCCGTGTGGAAGCGGTAGGTGCGGGAGCAGAGTCCGTCGAAGGCCACCCGCAGCTGGGCGTGCAGGGGCGTGGGCGTGCGCCGGGGCAGTGTGGCCGGCAGTGAGTATGTGCGTGGGCGCTCTGCCTGCGGACCCGGGGGGCGGGGCGCAAGTGCCGGGTCAATGCATGCCGGGTGCTGCGCGTCGACATTCGGTTGGGACTCGCATTTTGTCGGTCGGGACGAGCCTTGATGCGGTGCTCATGCGCAATCCACGCCTTGCGCCGGTCCTTGGTAGGCAACGTATGGAAACCGGTGCTACCGCCTCGCTATCTAGGACGGGTCGGCGCAACGGCGCCATTGCGAACTAGAAAAACTGTCACGCGAGTGAGATGCGTTCTCGGTTGCTCCGCAATGCCTACTTAACGTTAGGGCTTATTTTGCTTTAAAGGGCAATTACGGTCAATATTGTTAATGCGAAAGCATTAACTGTCTCATGGAGCTGACGTCATCAGTTTGAAGCGCAAAAACTGCACCTAGTTTCCTTCGGTTCCATTGGCTGGCGCGCGTCGACGGGGCTCCCATTGGCCGCTGCGCTAGTTAGTTTCCACGACCGCTCACCCCATGGAGCTGCGTGTCCATCAGCGTCCAAGGTCACCGTGCCCAGGAGAGCAAACACAGTGACCGGCGACGAAAAAGGGAGCGGACAAGCGGCTTGCATGCTTTTGCATTCACAACTCATAAGGAATGCTTAGGTGCACCTCGACCTTTTTAATCTGGGATTACGACTGTTTTTAGCTAGAGCAGTGTCCCTAAATTACAAGGTAAAATTTTTTTTCTGATATTGTGTGTAGCTTTATAAATATAATGGCTCAAAGTTCGGTTTCAGGCGTCTATGGCAAAATTGAAACTATCCTTTAGAGGGATGGCAACACTGATCATCAGCCGTACGGCCGCGACGTGATGTCACCGTGGTGCTGCAGTATGCGGTACAACCAATCAACTCCAGCTCCACAGTGACGTGACGTCACAAGGGTGCTGCACCAGTGTTCCTTGACTAAAAGTTACCCCGCTTGTCTCCCACTAGAGCAGCTGGTCGCATCTTTAAAACCGGTTTTAGTGGAGTATGCGGCTTCACTTTGACATAATATTTTGGCTGCGATCATATTTCGTGCCACTAAAGTGATACCAGTCATTTTGGCTCCGTTTTCGACCGGAGTTTCCCTTTAGGCTTTTCAGCGCAGAAGCGAAAAAGAAATTGTGATTTACTGACGAGAGGCTACGGGCATTCCCCTCACCGTGGGCCAGAAGTGGTCGGCGACGTGGGCCTTGGCGGCAGGCGCCAGCTCCGGCTCCAGCTCCCGGGCGGTGACCGTGACGAAGCCCACGCCTTCATAGGACGGAGACCTGGGGGGACACGGCGACGCTCGCCAACAGGCATGGACACCTACGCTCTCGGGCAGCAACGCCCGGGTGCGACCACCCAAAACGACGGCTCTCTTAGTCTCTTCTCTCAATTCACTCCACCTTGTGTGTTAGCTTGTCACACCTCACCTCTCAACACCTCGCTACACTTCACACTGCCAGACCTCGAGTCTCTCGCCTCGCAGCAGTTCACGTCACCACCTCCGGCATCCTTTCTCGACTCTCCTCATGGGTTACCTTGCATCTCGCCTCACCGTACCTCACCTCGTGTCACCGTGTGTCACGTTACAGTAAACCCTCGTTAACTCAGCTAAGTCGAAAGATTCCCTCGTCATGGAATGAACTCCCGTAGGCAAAATGCATTTACTCATTGCTTGAAAAGTTCTCGAGACAAACCTTGGATATCTCAAAATCTTGTCAACAGAAATTAAAAAAAAAAAAAACAGGCAGAGCACAGCAAGTAATGAACTAATAGCCCTAACAGTAGTTGACAAAAAAAAAACAGCAATCAAAAAAAAGAAAGTTGCGCATTATGGCACGTGTGCGACGTGCAAAACAGGAAAAGAAAGTCCCATGTCGAGCGTGGCCATGCGCGGAGCAGCATTTGCCTCAAGAATGTTTGATGTCCCCTTAATTTTTTTTTTTCTCCCCCAAATCTTGGCTTTGCATTTGGTGAAGCTTTCTCTTTCCCTCGCCCTCAACGTTATCTTCAGCTATTCGTCTTTTTCTTTCGTTCTTTTTCTTTTTTGTGGGTTTCTTTTTTTTTTAAATTTTGCTGTTTTATTTTGCGAGTGTTGCTTGTTGATAATTTTGTTGTTGTCGTTTTGTTCTCCCCACGGCACCCACCGCGTGAGCATCAAGTCAATTTGCACACAATGAACGATCAGCGCAATGAAAATTTGGCACTTCGCTTATCTCAGAACTCCGCTTACCTCAAATTTTTTTAGTTTTTATGAATTTGAGTTAAAGAAAGTTTACCATACTGCACCTCGCGTTGCCTCACCTCGCTGCACACTGCCACTCATCACGTTACGCGTCACCCCACCACGGTTCACGCCGCCACCCAACGCAAAATCAGATATGTGGCACATGAACCGTGCACCACTCACACCAATGCGAGACGCAGAAAGCAACCAGGCATCTGCACCAATGTTCCCAGGGTGAACACCGCCTCACCCAGGAGTGATTTCTGAAAAATGAGAAGGGCATGCTTTCAAATTTGTTACCAAAATGTCACTCTAACAAATTTTTCATATTTTCTTTCCAAATGCCTGCTGTTTTGACGAGAGAAATATTTTGGTACTTAAACATTTGAGGCGACGAATATTTAAGGACGATGTACATAATTTAATTGCTACCATACGACAGAAATTCCTTAAATGTGCTATATATCCCAAAGCAATGCGAAGTGCAAGTTTGTCTGCATCCTGAGCAGGGGTTACGGTGATGTCACAACACCGAGCTCTGAGTGGCTCCGATCGGAAGGGTAGTGGGTAGTTAGCATTGAGGTCTACCCAATATCCCTCCATCAGAGCCAATCGGAGCTCGGCGTTCTGACGTCAGTGCAACCCCTGCGCAAGCAGACAAACTTGTGCTCCATAGGCACAAAATGGCCTCGGCTCACGACGGGTGAAACCAATCTGAAGCTAGCAAATAACACCCCGGGTCTCGGCCATTCAGCAGTATGCCAGCTTCCCAAATGAAAGACTGTCGTTGCCATCAAGCGTCGGCCCACTGGCAGATGCGCGCTTCACTCGGGGACAACTTTCCGAGGCATTTCAGAATTGAAGAGTGTGCGTGCAGCTTCGATCGACACTCAAGGTGCCCAAGCGCCCGTGCGCCCATAACTTTGATTGCACAGCCTCAAACGGACTAAGTGTCCCACTGGCCGACGCCAGCGGGGCACCTTGTGCATTTTCTGTTCGTTCCGGGTTTCGTTTCGCTGTCATGCCGAGAAATCCCGCCGTCGTCCCCGCACAACGTTTCGTTTCGAGGTGGCAAGTAAGCAACACCTTCACTTTCTGCCCTCTACCATTGCTCAAGAGCGTGAAACTCAAGTAATCACTAAATCCGAAATCACTGCCCCGTCCCTCCGCTATTGGAGCATCACAACGGGTCAGCACACGACAAAACATTGCGTCACAAAACATCATGGTCAAAATGACATTAAAGTCATTGTCACACTGCTCATATATCGTACAAAAGAAACAATGTCAGCTGCAGACAAAATCACAGGATTATCACGGGGTGGCTCACCGTGGCAGTGAGCCTCTCCCGGACGTCGTAGACGCAGAGCTTCACCTCGGTGGTGGCACACGCCTGCTTCTTCAGGAACCCCACCGTGGCAAGGAAGCAGGGGTTGCTGCACCTCTGTACACACATACCTTGTCGTACAATCTATGCTCATACAATACCTACATCAAACAGAGAGCACTATTGGGGGGGAGGGTACTAATAAAAAGGTGGTACTGCCCGACTGCACGAATGTTACGCAGAAGTAAAATGCCGTATTTTTCCGACTACAAGCCGCAGCGACATACAAGTCTGGCTTCTTTGTATGCTTGGCAGAGTCAGCTGCAGCTGCAGACCTGCTGCTGTGCCGCCGCACTTCGGACTCCGGTAAAGAAGTTCCTCCTTCGTCGCAAATGCCGGCATTGCCTCCGTCTTGCGCAGTTAAGGTCCCTACTTATTCAAGTTGCGCCGGCGTATACGACTCGCTGACGGAAATTTGGGGGACAAAGAATTCCGCCACCTATCCGCAGGAAAATGCAACAAAATGCAAAGAAGCACAACGCACGAACGTTAGGCAGAAGAGAAATATGAGGCAACAAAAACTGTGCCGCAACAGTAGAGTTTCCCCCCCCCCCACACGGCAGAGGCACAATAGGTGACCGGCGCTTGGCAGCAGCCTCAAAGCACTCTGGGTATTATTCACTTCCGGTTCGTAGCTAGCAGCCGACGCAGCCCCATGACGGCTATGGAAGCGTGTGCGGGTGTTGAAACCCGATCAATCCGGGCCACCTTCCACTGCTGCTGGGTGACTTACGCACTTCTGGACGTGTCAAGTTACTTCTACGGATATGTTAAGTAGTTAGTTTGATGTGAGCGCGTTGGCGAAGTTAAATAAAAACAGAAAGACTAAACATAGGACGGTACGCAAAAGCATCGAGAACGGCCACGAAAGCGCAGAGCGAGTGCGGCCGGCGGCAAGCTGCACTCGCACTGCGCTTTCCGGATCTTCGCGTGAAAACTCAGGTTAGATGTTTCGTTTTCCTTTTGAGCCAGCGTTTTTCATTTGGGTTCTGCTTATTTTTGATGGTTACGTTAGATCACATCACCGACTGAAATAGGCGCGAATGTAAGCCGTGGGACGCGGCCAGCTGAAATGCCTGATCGGAGGTCTGGCATACTTTTCTCATTTTGGTAGAACACCTGAGTCTGGGTAAGAAAATCTTCATGCAACCAAAAGTTGAAGACAGGGAAAGAAGTCGGTCAGACAGCATTTCAAACTCAGCTAATATGTTTTCTCGCGCGATTGAAACGCCACTTCCGTACAAAAGTTAGTTTCGACGACATCTGAGTAGTGACAATCCTTGCTTTTTAACACTCACGCGTTTTTGGTACTTCAACTAAGTTGTCCCCCGTGAAATACCATACCCCTCCCCCCCCCTCTCCCGCACGTTTTTTTAATAATGTCGAGTAAGAAAGCATGCATAAACGAACACCGATTTTAATATGAGCTACGCAGGGTCGTACTACCGCTTTATTATCAGTCAATATGAAGGTGCTGCCCATTTGCTTTTGTTTCTTTATATTACAGCAAGCTGACCTGTCATTTTGTTTATTTATATTATAGCAAGCCACCCATGCACGCCGCTTCGCGGGAACAGTCTGCGGCGGCTCATCACAGAAAATGTTAATTTTCTTTGATGAGCCGCCGCAGACTGTTCTCGCAGAAAATCATCACAGAAAATGTTAAACGGCCTGGCGATGGCACTGTATGTCGACGAAACGTCGTGCCATGAACTGATTGCCTGCGAGATCGCATCCCGCGTTCTCGGGATGCCTTGTACGACAAGCAGTGCTCACCCCTTCGCGGATTAATCGAGACCTTTTTGGTAGGTGCCAAAAGACTGTTAGAGATCGTTATTTCCCGCGGCCCCTACCTGAAGAAAGAGAGAACACGTTGTACTGGCCTGTAACAATATTGGCCGCGCATAAACGGTCACCGACGTTTGTCTGTCACAGGCCACCTCGCTCCATCACTAGCTTAACAGCGACAGCCCATCGTTGCTTCCATGCCTTGTTTCACGGGAACTGGAACATCTTATGCTCTCTATGGCTTGCGTTAGAACAACGTACCGCGGAACTGTAAACCATTTTCACCGCGAATACAGCACGGCTACCACACCTAGAAGGGCTCTCGATGCAGCTGGACGAACCACGACCGGCACCGGACGAACCGGAAGCGTAAAGTCACGTGGTGCCTCGCTTCAAATGACGAAACTTCCGGCTCAAACGCCGGTCACCTATTCTCCACGTTTCAAATCGGACCAACGTCCCGAATGCAGTCACGCGTCGTCAATATGGACCCCGTTACCATGAATACCCCGCTATATATGGACACCACTTTCGGGGACGAACTGGGAAAATACGTACATTCTTGTCTCATCATTATGGACAACTCGCATTATCGACGATTTTTGGGGGATATGGAGGTGTCCATATTAACAAGCAATCACAGTATACAAACGCCTAAAAAATATTTTTTTATGGTAATGCGCGAGAGACGTATGGAGGAAGCCAGTTATTTATAGTCACTGACAATGTGAGAACGGCAGGGACGAGCTCCAGTTGTCCCTAGTCGGGCGCTTCAACATCTTGTCGAGCGCTTGCAGGAGGCACTCCAAAGACGGGCCATTTTCACTCTGCCGGCGACCACAGGGTTCCTCCATGCAATACCCGTTCCGAAGAGAACCCTCCGCAGGGACGAAATTCTCTCACCTCGACGATCTCCGTCTGGGAAAACTTGGTCCAGAGGCCCTGGGCCGGGCGCCCCGTCATCACCACCACCAGCGGGTTCGGCGGCTGGCCGTCCGCGTCGCAGCGCAGATTGTCGCACGCTGTGAGGGGCGTCGCGACGCGGGTTGAGATGTGGGCAGGCTTGCACACTTGCGATTGCTCACAAACGTGCACTTCGAATCCTCAACTGGCGCCATCTGTCGGCTGGGCGTGGGGCGCTCGCAGTTTCCGTATATTTCCTATATTTCGTGTGCACCGTCGTTTGTTTCTTTTTTGGCTGGAAAAACTCGCGATAATGTTATAGTAAATGACCATTTCTCGTAGATCGTGTATGTACATTTCATAATGAAGAACAAGTTGCGCGACGGATACGTGCGAACAAGAACATAAAGTAAGGGACAGGCGCACTTCCCGTCTTTGTGTTCTTGATCGTGTGTGTCCTTTGCGCTATTTATTGCTCATTGTGCTTCACCACCTAGCCCATCTTAACGTTTTAGTACATCTCGCAAATAGCGAAAAACCTTCACTCTAGTGAAATGCAGTTCCGGGATTGCCTCAGAGATGGCGCCTAGAGTCTCCCCCCATCGTAAGAGATCACGAGAGCTTGGTCCTAAGCAAGCGCGAGCGTCTGAACAACCCTTAAAGGACAAAGTGAGGTCATCAAACAACTAGTCTACCTAAGGGTTGTACTGGTACTGTATTGCAACAAAACATTATTAACGTAGAACTTTTTACGAAAGACCAATTTGGTGAAAACTTGAGTGAGAGACCCAACGGCGTTACGACCAGAGGCTCGCCGAGTGAAACAGTGTCATGTGGTCCCGTGCCCACCATCGCCACAATGGGGCTTACTCGCGGGTCACGTCTCACTCCTACTGGCCGATAACAGACAGCGTCCTCGTCGGAAGTCTCTGTACTTAAAGGGGCGGTGCAGTGATATTCACTTGGAATGCTTTTCACTTTACACAAGCTTACTCGCACTAGTGGGGCACAAGTATACTTGCATGCAATGCCACTGACCAAGAAAGCCCTTTGTTGCCGTGTAATTCTAAGAATAACAGCAAGCGTCTTCTTTCACCCTCTCTCGCAAAACTTGACGACATAGTTTGGAAAGCCCCTGTATCTGGGAAAAGTGGCACATTCTTTTCTCTCCTCCTCCAAAAAACCCTCCTTAACCCACCTCTAACTTCCGGTTTGCGACGGAGACGCCCTCTGGAAGTTCCTAAGCGTCTCGACGTCTCGGTCAGCTGAAGCGGCGCGATGCCGGTCGTGCGGACTTTCCTTGTCATATAAGTGTGGCAATGGCCTCATTTAGAGCCCGCATTCGCATCCGACCGCCCTAAAGCCGCTCTAGATCTGTTCGTCCAGCCGTGGATTCCAAAAGTGCTTTGGATAATCGTCCTAATTGTCCGTACTGATTTGCATCATCGGTCGGTGTCTCGTGGGTACCTGTACGCCCCTTTCGGCTTCACAGGAATCGAAAATCGTCCTTATTCATCATATCAAACCGCCAAATTGCAATTATATTCGCCACGATTTCAAATGATTCACTGTGGAGAGAAAGCACACTCGTGCTTGCCGCACTGGTTTTGCTCGCACTTATGTTGAATCGGGGTATAGGTACCATTGAACAATTGAGTGCGTGACTCGTTTATCATTTTTGTAGCCGGTGAACCCCCCTCCCCTCCTCCCGCCCCACCTTGTTTTGTATATATACAACTTTCTTTCCCGCTTTGCTTAAGAGGCACTGTAAACCTTTCAGTATGGGTGTAACGCCTGATCACAGTGACCTAACTTTCCCGAGTTAAATAAAGAAAGAAACAAACACATGCTCGCGCTTGCAGCCGCGAGAGCGTTCAAGCTTATGAACTTTATGCGAAACAAAGCATGGTACGCGAGCATGTACACCACACTTGATGAGCGGGCACACTCCGCAAGCACCCGTAAGTAAGAGCAACGCCGATGCTCCAAGCGCGAGCAGGAGCAGGCCGTTTTGAACGACGCCTCTTCCACGGCACGGGTGTCCGTGCATGCCAAGTCAGCAGTGTTGCGATCACTATTACATCGCTTGCGCTTACGGCAGAATGGAGTACATAATTCGCTCTAAACAGCTGTCTTTTTGCATTCTGCTGAGCTTTATACAGAGCACCTACATCGCATAACTTTGCGGCTCCCGTCGAGTTGAAATCTTTCCGACCGATTCGCTGAAGCAAGATCTTCCTCCGAGGTTCATTTTCCGTTCCAGAGGGAACACTGAAAGGCTCCCCGGTCCACTTTTCCACAGGCGCGGCAGCCCGTCAGCTGAGGCATAGCAACACCTTGGGAAAGTAATGGCAAACTGAAGTCCAAAACAGAAAGACGGATGTCACGTGACGACTGGCCAATAGTGTGTGCGGCAGCTTGTTCAAAGAATGGCGCCACTTTTCCCAGGATAGAGGAGCTTTAGTAGTTTGAAACGCAGCGTGCCCCGGTGATGATATTTGAATGCGGCTCATGGATTGGACCAGGGCATGGCATGAGCACTTGCTTTGGGCTCGGCTCGAAATAATCAATAGCTCGACAAGCATTCAAATAGTGGCTCCTGTTCAATCGCTCCAATGACAACAATAGCCGAACCCCAATAATGTCTGGAACTCGGCGCGTGTCCTGTGCTCTGCCAACCCCAGCACGTGGCTCTGATAAACATTGGCAGCTTATAATCGGCTCCAGGTCATGTGGCCATATGTTCTGGCTGTGAGAATTGAGGGAAAGAACGCTGTTAGTTCCATTTTTTTGCAACTACCATTTTACCAGGAGAAAAACTAACGGATGTTTCATAGGCTATAAACTTGGAATGAATATGTGATGCATTCATTCTAAATGGTATTTACGGAAAGTACAAAAATTGTTGCACCGCCCCTTTAAACGAATGCACCAATATTTATTGTCCCAAAGAAGTGCTCCACATGCCACAATTTCGTGGGGTACGATTGACTTGCTGTTGGAAATGTTTTCAACAATTTATTTGAATCGCCCTTGCAAGAGAGAAAAAACACCCCGCAACAAACGAAGGATTCTCTATTACCAAAAAGTTTTACAAATAATGGGAAATGGGTTTGTTAAGCTACGTGCCACTGCATTACAACATTCTACCGGAGGCGGAGGCGCTATTTGGTCTGGATCTGCTAAGGACTGTCAAATTTAATTTGAAAATGCGGTGTCTGAGCTTACATTTAGAAACAGTTTCCCGTAGCAACCGTTAGCTTTTTAATGTTTTCATTGTTAGAAACGTATATGTTCCTTTGCTTTAGTCGACTGACAACAACATAACTGGTGGATGCCAGGTCCTGCACACGAGCAAAATTGCGCTCCTGCAGACCCAAAACTTTAATTTGCATTTTCCAAGCTGAATAAACCGTCGTTATAAAAGAAAAGCAAAACTGCAAGCAGCGAATGTCTGATTTGTTTTCATTGCATCACTAAAAGCAAACCAAGCGTTACTAATTGGAGCCACCTGGAACGGCAATTCATGTCCGAGAGAAGAGCTTGGGTCGTCACTACCCCGCTAATTGGATGTAGAAATGGTGTCTCCAACTAGGCCACGTGCAAAAATGCAGGAATGCATTTTTGACTGGCGCATTTACTGCACCCATCATTTGTACGCCGTGTTATTGCGAAGAGGACGACATCCCTTCCCCGATGACACCGACTTTCGGTTGGGCTGCGAACATCTTTTATCGACACGCGTTGACAGAAACAGCAGTGTTTCTCGGAGAGGCTTTGGTAATGAGCGGGGTTATGTAACTGTTGCCTAAGGAGAAGCTCACTTTACATCTTGAAAGTGTCCTCGGTTTTATTGCTACGATCAACTGCAGTCCAACAATGTGCAAACCGTGCCAGAACACACTTGAAAATATTGGTGTACGTGTACATCGGCATTAGCCATTTGTAGAAGTAATCTGGGTCGTATATTAATTGTTTTGTTAGGTTTGTAACTTACCTAAGCCAAGCTCTAGGAAGGGCTCATTTTGTAGTGGGTCTTTTTTACCTGAAAGAGAAAACAACAGAGTACAGCCTTAGGTGTTTCGTAAAATCTGCTGGTGCGATACTTCCGCGATACGACAGCCTCTCTAATCTGAACAAGTGCCAACTAAGGTAGCCCGCACGAAAAAGGTGCAGGGCAAGACGGAAGACAAAGATTGATCGGCTTACCAATTAATTATGGTAAAGCGTAACCGGAGAGGCCCCTCCGCAATAAAAGCATTACAAAAAATATTAGCCATTCCAAAAACAAAAACAACGAAAAACGAAAGAGTCGAGAAACATTTTGAGTATGAAACGGAGCCAGTGAGCGTTAAATGAACAACAAAAATATTCTGCGCGACCCTCTTTCTGTTTGGCTGACCTCGAAATGTCTAAAAAAATGGGTCATTATGGTCCTCTTTTGTTTGCACCTCGATTCCTCGAAGCTAGAGTATGCATCTCCATTTTCACATCGTTGCCATTCACAATTGCTTTCCAGCGTGCCGAGTCGTCCCTACGTAATTTCCCTCTGTCGCGCGTTCTCTACTCGGTAGTCTCTCTCGCCCCCCCCCCTTACATGAGGCCCCTTGCGTGAGGCCACCAAGAGCAACGAGCGAAAGAGAAAGGAAGTCCCACCAGGGTCTCCCGCCTCCCTCTGGGGGCCCCTGTACAGGCCAGGGTCGGACTCCCTCTGGCGGGAGCGCAGCCTGGAGCGCAGCAGGAGCAGCTGCAGGCGCACGCACTCGTAGCTGGCCCCACGCAGCGCCCCCAGCCAGGCCTCCCGCTCCCCGGCACAGGCCGCCGCCAGCTGCAGGTCCTCGCCGACAAACGCTGGCCACCCGGGAAGAGAAGAACCGTCGGACCACGCTTCCCGGGAAGGACCGGACGCACCGCCGTCCTACCCGTCCCGCGCGGTGCGTTTCGAGCCGTCGCTCAGACCGGCAGACGGGAGCGAGGCGTCACCCGCGAGGCAGCCCCGCCGTGGAGGTGACGACGCCGCGATCGACGCTACTAGATCAAGTCGGCCGACAAGGTTCCCAGAATGTCCGGTGCATTTTTGCGGCGCGCCCGCCCGGCGGCGTTCGCTACACCGTCGGCCCGGCACATGTACAGAAGCAACAGAACTGGTGGAACTGTTGGGTGCACATTTCCCGCAGCCGAAAGCGACAGTGCCACAGTTTTCATTGTAAACTGTAAAGACTGCGTAAAAAGCGGGTCGTTCGAAAACGGTTTTTCTTTTTCGTCTGTGGAGGCGTTGCCACTCGCGTCACTAGGAACGCCGTCCAACCATACCTGCTCGCGTGCGGGTGATGGGGGAGCTACCGGTACGGGCGTCTGACTTTCTTTGGCATCTCCTTTGCACAAAAGCGCACGCGAACGAGTTGCAGGCTGAAACCACTTTCATACCTTCATTTATTTTACGTGTTTACAAAGAGCCAATGTCTCGTTAACGGTGGGCAGAAAACAAATTGAGGAACTCGCAAAATTTGTCTGGGAACGTGAACATAATAGCCGGCGTCGGAATCGGGGCTTTCGATTATTCCACCGAAGCATTTCATAGACAAGAATATCAAATCTCGTTCACATCACCTCGAGCTCATATACAAGGACTCAATACAGGGTGTTTCCAGAAACGTGGGAAAAATCGCCCCTGCAAAAACTATGCATCGCACAGAAAAAAGGTTGATGCCATTGTGGTCTGTGTCAAAGGGCCCAATAAGAAAAATGATTAGCTTTCAATATAATTGAATAATTAATTAATTTTGAGTAATTAAATTGTTAATGATTGATGTTAAAGGGATGTTTCAATTAGAATCCTGCTGTGCATCATCGAAAACTACTGAATACTTTGATGTTACAATGATGTAAGGCACGCGCCTTACATTTTCTACGCGTTTTGCGGCCGTCCACGGCGGCGGATGTATTAGCGCTCACAGGCGGCGCAGGTTCAAGTTCTGCCGCGCCCTACTTCCTATATCGTGTTACCGCCAAGGTTGTAGGCTGATCTATTTGCAAAGTTGCTCCGGTTCCTTCCTTTACGTCGCGTAAACAAAGATGCTATGCGCGGGCTGTTGAAATAGGCACCACGAAGCATGTTACAAGGTGGCGCACCTCGATCACTGTGGCCCATGGGCATTTTCGGGTCAGTTCTACGAAAATGTATTAGGAATTTTCCCTTCAAAACTACCGTCCGCCTCTGTGCTGTCAATTTGTCTTTTCCGGACCACCCCGTAGCGTTTTTACGCTTTTTAATAACAATGAAATTGTCAAGAACGGGTATGTGCATTCCCCATTTATGGCAACCGTGTTAGCGTCAATTTGGCCATGTTTCTCGCTTTATAACTTGAAAGCCACGCAAATATTGCATCATGTCTTTGCACACTCTGTTAGTACATATTATAAACATTAATTTCAGCGAGTATAAAGAATACTAAAGATGGCCTTTTTTTTTAAATGATTTTCAAAATAATGCATTTTTAGTTAAATGCCCCTGTGTGAGCAATTCTTGTAAATTTCTCCCGCTAACCAGGACAACAATATTTCACGCAAAGATTAACCTATATACAGGGCAACACACTGGCAAAGTTTAAAGACCTTAGCTTTTATAGATACGGAGAAAACTATTCGTTAATCTAGAGCGTTATTGCGCAATGTGCCGTGTTTACGATTTTGTTTCTCAAAATAACTACCCTAATACTCGGTGATTAATACTTTTTGTCAATCCTTCCTACGTCTAATTTGTCAGTGAATATTTCTAGACCCGTAGCCAGAACAGTTTTTTGGGGGAAGCCGCCCGAAATGTCAACATCGCGCGATACGCAAAACGCGCACGTGACTGAGAGGGTGCTTACAAATGTTTTTCGCAAAGACAAAATTTTTTTTTTTTGGAAAACAAGGACTGGTTTTATTCTTCTGAACATAAAACCAGCAAAATTATTTTTTTCATCGAAATTAAAAATGGTCACCAGACATGGTAGTTCGATCTTATCTGAAAACGCCCTATGATACCTATAAAACCAAAAATGAAAGATTTCAGTTAATTAGTCACCTCACCGTGACGATGATTCTTGTCTAATGTCAGCCGAGTTTGATAAATACATGGTGAAGACAGAACTCGGCTAACTTTCACCTTCCATTTGTATAAATATTTAAAAAAACAATCAACATAACTTTAACACTATACTAAAACACTGTAATTTAATTTGATAGGTTAGAGATGAAGAGGGTAGTAGCTGCTGCAAATACAGGCTGTCCCAGGTAACTTGCCCCGAACGTTAAAAGAAAATTAAAAAAATAAAGCGCTCTGCGGCATTGAAATCAACTGTGTGTTGTTAGCAAACGTCTTGAGAAAGTGTATACATTTTTTTTTTTAGTGCGTCTAGTTATTTAATTAATTAAGGCTAATCAGCAAACCTTTCAATTATTTGTTTCAGGGCCGAGGTGTGAATTGGAGAGTTTGGGGTGCACTGAGAAGCATTCACTCAAGGTGTTTGCTACGTGATACGCTTTGTGTGCTTCTTTCAATTAGCCTGAAAAGAAAGGCCGTGAAATATAAAAAAGATTATATGCAATGCACCCGTACAGAGCACGTCTAAAGGCCCGTTCACACTCTTGCGAGCCTCTTAAACCTGGGTTCCTTAAAACTTCTAAACCAGAGGACACACTGGCGCCATCTATTGGGTAGCAGTGTAAACTCGGCGGTCCGGCATATTTTTTTATTTTTCTCGCACATTATCCTTTCTTTCTTGGCTCGAAAAACTTTTGTCCATGTAATAAACGAGCCTTTCTATGGGTATTACTGCAGCATTTGACCTCGAAAATCCCGCAAAACCTTTGCTCTTGTGAAATGCAGTTCCAGGGTCACCGCATAGATGGCGCCACAATGCCAGTGTGTTCCCTCTTCTAAAAACATTTAAGAAGTTTTACGAGATCACGTCTCTCTCAGTCGTACTCGGTCGCAAGAGTGTGAACGGGCCTTTAGAGTGTTGCACGCGCGACGTGCAGGTACGTTGTCAAGTAATATTTTTTTTTAATATTTTGCAGGCTATCTTTTTAGACTAATTAAAACAAGCATGCAAAGCAAATCATGCAGCAAACACCATAATGTGTTTCTCAATGCAATCTATAACTTTCCAGTTTACACCTCGAACCTTAAACAAATAATTAAAAAGTTTGCTAATTAGCCTTGCTTAATTAAATAACTTTCCCAAGACGCTTGCTAACAACATACTAGTTAGCTTCAGTGCCAAACAGCACTTCGTTTTTGTTTTGTTCTTAAGTTTGCTGCAAGTTATTTAGGACACCCTGTATACTTGTGTTATTTATAAAAACAATGTGACCAGGTAGTGCATTCCAGTCTTTTATTGCCAATTGTAATGTAGAAATGTAGACATTTGATAAGAGGCCATGGACGAAGAAATTTGCCGTAATTTAGAAGAATGGCCAAGACGAGGGAAGATGTGGCGATAGCCTAGATGGCTGATACAGGCGGGAGACATGGCGGCAGAAAGAATGTCTATAGGTTTATGTACGCTAGTATAATGTCTCTGGTCTTGAGTAAACTAAAAGAGCATACAAGAAAGCCCTTCCTCATATTCCATTCGACGCTATACAGACACACACACCACTAGTGGAGGGAAAAAGGACATGTGTCGCCTCTCGATGGGAGGTCCATTGTTGTGACAGAACTCACCCAGAGAGAAACAATAGAGGGCCCCCGTGATGGGTCCATCCTTCACCGTGTACTGCTCCAGAACAATCACTCCAAATGGGTCCGAGCACTGAAAGGGGGAATCACTCTTGTTTCTCCAGAAATATGGGTAAATGCCATTACACATATTCTGAAGGGCGAGGTTGCGTAGACGTCACAAACGCAAATGGCGCTATTTGGGTTTTCTCGCTTGGAACAAATCTTAACTTAGTAAGACGTACTCCACTTAGTGTAGCTCCATTTAGTAGTGTACCAACTGTGCCACCCGATAGCTGATGTTCTACTTTGAGAAGTTTTTTCACATTCTACATCACTTAAAGGGTCACTAACAGGGTATTTATGCTTGAAGCAACGGTGAGGGTGCAGGCTAGCTGGTGTAAGTTGAGCATAGTTGTAAACCCGAGACTGGGGATACGGACAAGGGACAAAATACAGAACGACACGGACGAAGTCTCAAGACAAGGGACAAAAGACAGAACGACACGGACTTCGTCCGTGTCGTTCTGTGTTTTGTCCCTTGTCCGTATCCCCAGTCTCGGGTTTACAACTATGCTCAATTTATGCTTGCCAAGGTTTTTATTTGTACATGACACATGAGAGCCCACAACCCAAAACACAATTTGCGGCTCGAAATTCGTTCGGTTTCCACCTGAAAACCGCCGATCGAGAACTGGCTGGTTTCAGTCGAGCTCACTCTCTTCTCCGTGGTCACGTGTCGTTTTCTATGGTTTAGACACAACCACCAAATATACCAAAGTCATGGGTCATCAAAAACACATACAGTATAAAAAAAAAAAATATGATACCTATTTTTTGTGGTTTCTAAAAAGCTGCAAACAGTACTATTGGAAAAAAAAAAAAAGTTGCATAGCCACGTGACTTCCACCAACTCTCTCCTCTATATTTCTTCTTCTTCCCCAGTCTAGTTTCGGTTTCGGTTTCGAGCAGTTGCCTTTTTTTACTTTATTAAAAATATATATGTGACACTAGCAAAATACTGATTGGTAGTCTTCCAATGCCATAATAAATTGCCTGGAAAAAAATAAAAAATAAATAAATTTTGGGTTGTGTAGGCATCTCTTTAAAGAATGAAAGAATGCCACAGGTATCACGATGCAGCTGCTCAAAGATGACGTCACATGCAACACAAGTTTGAAAGCTTCTTCAAGACCCTAAGGCAGATCCAACAGATCGGAGCATGTTGGGCAGTACCCGGGTGGGTGGGGTGGGGTGGGGGGGGGGGGGGGGGGGGGGTTTAGTTATGTGTGTGTCTGTGTGGGAGGGGGAGGGGGGGGGGGGGGGGGGTGCCCGGTTACCTGCATTATCAAAATTTGAGTAGGATAAATGCACCAACTGTAGTTGCAACTAACAAGTACAAACATTCTGTAACATGCGTATACAATCCCACTGCGTGTCACGTGTAAAAAAAAAATAAAAATACTCAGCCGCTTTTTGGGACGTTATTTGCAGGCAAAGGGGAATAAAGGAGCAGACCTGGTCTTTGCTCTTGTAATAGAACAGCAGATTCCCCCGGAGCCTGCACCACCGCTCCGTGTAAACTGAAACAAAACACACCGTGTCTTCCAGTGAAACCACAGACAGCATTGTAATGCACGCAGATAAAAAAAAAAAGAGCACTCCACTAAAACAAATAAGGCCCCCCCCCCCCCCCCCCTATTTGTTTTAGTGGAGTGCATATTTTCTTTTTTATCTGCGTGCATTACGGGGGGGAGTGAGAAGACACTGATAACCTAAGCGGACGCGCCGACTTGGCTGTTGAAAACATCCTGTCGCCGATCTCAAAGGAAAGCCCTTTGAATATATTTTTTTTTTTTTCGAAGTTTTGTTTGAGATATCTCTCGATAGCAGTATAGGTAAGCACGGTCAAATGATCCGAGGGGTTCGAATACAAAAACCGCGTAGGTGTTCGAAAAGCCTGCCACACGCGAGTTGCTCATACGCGCTTACCTAATGAATGAGATAAAATCAACGAAATATACCAAGCACTTCGTGGTACCGAAAACCCCGAAACAGCATGCAGTACTCACCGTCACTTCGTCGAAAGAGGCCGTCCTGCCGTTCCTTGATGAACAGTATCCCTTCCTTCTCGAACTTGTACGAAGGCTGCGAGGCGACGGCGCATATCTCCTTTGCATTGAATCTCATTGGAGACGGGCGGCTTCAAAGTGAAACGAGAAAGACACAACCGAAACCGCAAAAGTTGCTCGGCGCCGGCATGCGTTACGCGGTCGTCTTGCAGCGCATCCAAACGGGCCCCATCACTTGGCTTCCCTCGGAGTTTCGACCAACGACAAAACCGGTCGGTTACCCTTTCGAAGCGTTCGATCGTCGCAAACGTTCCGAATCCGGGTCGTTGAGAGGCGACGGAGTTGACGCCTTTTGAGGACGGGTCCGCACAGCTGGGCGAAGCTTCGGGCTCGACTAGACCACTGCGGACTAGACCGCGGACGGAGTTTGTTCCGTTTTCGAGACGTTTCCGACGTCAACAAGGCGCTCGCCGATGGCGCGAAACGGGAGCCGCGGTTCGTACAACGTGGAACACGGGGTTAGGAACGTCCAGCGAACTCATACATAAGCAAACATTTCAAACGGTGTTACCCTGAGGAGCAGCTAGCGCAGCAGCCGCGCATCTCGGGAAAACCAAACAAGAAAAAAAAAAACGGTAGCTTATTTCCCGGTTGTTCCGGCGGATACAACATTTGTCACGTGATCATAGTACGAAGTACGGCAAAGTAGTTGGCTGCAGTTAAAAGTCAATGTATAATATTTTTATATATTTTGTTTGTTTAATTAAGTACTATCTTCCTGCCTTACCAATTATTTATTTTTAGAAAGTTATGTATGATTGTGGACATACAAACAAGGTGTAACATTATGGCAGCTGCAATTTGCGACTAGTCTTCGTATCTCTATGATGCGACGATGGCGGCCGCCATTTCTCACGTGAAAAGCTCAAAAACTTTGCAGGCGTTGGCAGCGTGCACCCTCTGCGAGCCTTCCTCGGCACGAATAGCGCGTAAAGCGAGCTCGAAAATTATTCGCGGCAACTTGGGTCGTCCTCAGCTCTGCGCAGAGAGCCGCTATGAGCGGAGAAGAGGAGCTCAAGAGCTTCATCGAAGGCGAGACGGCCAAGCAGCGCTACCAGCACCTCGTGCACGAGCTCACCGAAAAGTGCTGGGACGTCTGCGTGGACAAGCCGAGCGCCAAAATGGACGCAAAGACCGAGAGCTGCATGCAGAACTGCGTCAACAGGTTCATGGACGCCACTACCTTAATCGTGGATCGGCTGGCCAAGTCCAACTCTGCTTTCGACTCTGAGGTGGTCGGTTGAACGACGGGCCGTGCTGGGCTGATCTCTTTCGGCATGCGTGTCGCGCTCTCTGGTCGCGCCTATGTTGTAGTTTACCTTTGACGAATGTCGATGCGTCGGGCCCTCTACCCTGTCCATTTTGATGTGTGGGAAACTCGTTGAGACGAGTAAGCAGCCGTCCCGTGCGAACACTTGGTAGATGAAGTGATGTGTGGCGGTATAAACTACAAACATTTCAATGGGGCCAGTCATAGTCATGTAATACAGATATCCGCGTGGAAGCCAGCATGACCTTTAGAAAACCAAACTTGCAAAGTGTAGTGGAGCCGATGGACTACCTCCATCCATCTGGCTCTGTGGGTACTACTTGCACGAAGCAGATGCCGTAAAATAAACCTATGCATCAATCGAAATATCTTTGCACCTTCACTCGTAAATAATTTCATCCTTCTGCGCCTCTTGCCAGAATCATTTTGAAGACTCTGCAACTCGAAGTGCTCTTTTTCCTCTCACACTTCACCGCAAATTGTGTGGTTTGCACTCACTGTGGTTTGCACTTGGAAGAATCCACACGACTGCAGACAAGAGTTTGGCAGGCACTCTGCGACTTAGTAATATATCTGCCTCATTAACATGTCTAGGGGCTGCTCCAAAAGAAACTCGGTCGAGTATGGGCTTGTGCATTGCTAAAACAATATACTTCACGTTTTACCGGAGATATTATCATGCACTACTCAAAGGTAGGCACTCCTCTCAACCACGCCGTTTTACACCCGAGACTGGTGCAAAAAGAAAAACTTTTAGTCGAAGGGACAGACACAGAAGGGAACATCTTAGTCTTTCCACTCTTCTCAAAGCAAAAATTGCTCACGCTCCAAATTTCTGCCACTGTAAAGCAAAGTATAGGGTGTTTTCACTGATGTTATTTTGTCCCCCATTTTGTTGCGAGCTTTCTGGCGTGTGCCGAAGGCGAGCATTCCAAGGATTTATCTGACCCTTTAAATGTGTAGAGCAGAGAAGCTTGTAAGTCTAACCACGCTGACACCTCAACAGGTTGCGATGTAATCCTTCATATTAGTAAATGTCTTTGAAAAAACAAGCTAACAACAAAAAGGCGGATTGACGTCATGTGAAAACACCCTATAGACCGTTCCATTAGGGTCATAGCAGAGAGGGTAAAAGAGAAAAAAAAGCACTCCCCCTCTCTTCCCGCATGTCGTCCGCTCCGCCGAGTGGGCTGTGTAGCTAGCGTCCGGCTGGCGTGCAAACTGTGTTTAAAATCGCGTCATTTTGGAACTTTTAAGCGCAGATGCGCAGATTTTGGTGTGCCAGTTGTCGTGTAATACTATGCTAGATAAAAAGACTCACAGGGTCCAATTGCGCTGTTACCTGCGTGCAAATAAAAAAAAAATAGGGAAAACTGTGTCAGATTGGCCGGTCTCTCTGGCGAAAAGTAAATCCGGTTGCTGTACCTTTTTTACTATACAAAGTTCGTACTGGTGTAGGCCTTTAGCGACCATGAGTGGAAGTCTGAAATAATAAATAAAAACGTGCTCTCCTGCCGCAATACACGCAGTAGTTGAGGGTAGTACTGCCGGCTGACTCAACTGCTATTTAAGTAACGGAAAAAAGATATGCTAGTTGATCATTTACAGAAATAGAACAACAGAGAGCTGTAAGATGATTTTGGAGTAGATATAACTATTCTAAGAACGGGAACCACTTCACAACAGCAGCCACAAGCGAGAGTTCGATGTTCCGTACAGCCCGCCGATACAGCTCAAAGATGGAGAACGGCAACCTCCCGGTTTGTCGTCTGCTAGCGGAGTCGGGTGCGTGCCCTCTCTCTCGTTTTACCCCGCCGAACCCACTGAATTTCCCGGATGTATGGAGAGGGCGCTGCGGTCTAACAAAATGGTGCCGCCCAGAGAGCGCTAAATGGAATGGTCTATAGGCCAATATTAATAAGGTTAACCACGTTGAATAAACCCGAGACTGAGACAGAAAAGGACAAGACGACGTCTCAAACTCGGCTCAGAGCAGAGTTTGAGATATCGTTCTGTCCTTTACTGTTCCTTCGACTTGTACGTTCATTTATGCCCCAGTCTCAGGTTCATTCAACATGGTTAACATTCCCCAGCTCACCTGCACCCTTACTATATTATCACCAATAAGGTAGAGGGCATTAGAGCAATAAACTGGCAGCTGAAAGTGACTCCCGATTGGGCGCTGCCATGTTTCTCATTTTTTACCACTAGACACGTAACCTTACAGTTTTAAGTCTAGATTTTAACGAAGTACCGCGCACAAATAACCGCTTATTGATCCAGTACCGACGAGTTGTGTTTTGTTTGTTTTAAGTTCAAAATGTGCTTTTACGACAAAAACTCTGGCAGCTTCGCAGTGCCTCCGCTAGATGCCAACAACCGCGGTTCTGTATTTAGGGGTTTTATCGGAGCTAGACGCTGATCTCTGGGGCTAACAGTATTGAAAAAATTAGTTTACCACGTTTTTTACAGCGATCGCAATACAAATCTTTGCTCAGTTTTGTGCAAAACTTTGCCTCAGAATTGGGTACGGTCACGTGTATAGTGGTCAAAATTGTACAACATGGCGGCAGCCAAGTGTGGGTCACTTTCGCCTGATGAACAGGATACCAGTTGATCGCTCTAAGCCCCTCAACCTCGTTGACCAATACGCAACTCTGACGTCAGCACGGTGCATGCGCAGATGCTTCACTTCACGTGAATCCGGTTTCTGCGCACGCACAGTGCCCAGACCTGGCGTGGGTAAACGGTGACTTGTTTGCAAACGGTGTGTGAATCTATGCGGAGTGCAAGTTCGTTTGGTTTTTGCACAGGAGCTGCGACAATGTCAGAACGCCGAGCCCTTATTGGCTGATTGAAAAAAATGGTGGGTAGACCCAAAGGCATCTTGCATTGAGGTCTACCCACTATCCTTCCAATCAAAGCCAATCAGAGCTCGGCGTCGTTCCGACGTCACCGCAACCCATGGGCAAAAAGCAGACGACTTGCTCATAGGAGGACAAGCTGGACTTATTTTTGACTGCTGTAGGAATAAAGGCGAAAGGGGTGAAAGTGAGAGGTGCAAGCGAGCCAAAGTGGAAGGGACAAGGTAGTTGCCCTCGAGGTCGTAGCGGAGCAACGACCGCAAATTGGGCGATTGAGACGACGACAGTTTTAGTGCGTCCATTCAATTTGTTTTTTTATTAATCCGCTTTACGGCGTACCGCTCGGGGGGCGGGGAAGCAAGGGCAAAACATATGGCACTCGGAACCGAGGCGAGCCAGAACAGGTCGTGGGTGAAGGCTCTTACAAAAACTGGCACAAAAAAAAAATGCGTCCAAACAAAAATGCTTGAACCAGCGCGGCATGGACAATTTCTGGGCAAGTCGAGTGCCGCGACGAGCCAACAACGGTTCGGCAACAAAGCGGCCGTCGAACGCGCCGCAAAGCACCGGACATGTCTTGTTACAAGTTTATCATTGGTCTCGCGCTCGAACAAACTCGCCCAAACCCGGACCACCACGCGCGAGAAATACCGATGGTTTCGGGTAAAAGTGGCAATGCATTCTAGAACAGGCTTGGAAATCGGCAAGTGTGCCACGAGCCGGAGATCAGTGGCTTTCGGCAAGAAACCAGGGAACGCTTGTCGGGAAGTTGTCCGCCCGCTCGCAATCCCTTCGACAAAGTTCCCAACCGCGATGAGAAATTCCGGGGAAACAAAAAGAGGCTGCACGGCTGCGATGTTTGCCAACAGCCAGTTTACGGCTGAACGAGGAATCGCTCACCCTTTTTGCCGAATCGGGGAAAACGAGACGTTTGAAAAGGCACATCTTACTCAAAACGAGGTGCGAGTATTTTTTTAAGAAAAACAAGGTTTTTGTTTGAACCTTTTCTACAATGCACTACCTGGCGACCCCACACTTTTAATTGCGAGAGCGTCGCAGATTCTGACTGGTCCGAGCAACACAATTTGTGTCCGAGTGACACCACACTCCCGGCCCCTCCGCACTTTGTGTGCTCTCTCCCCAGCACAACGAGCTCGTCTACACCACGTTAGACGACAACACGGACAAGCTCGCAAAACTGAGGCCCCGAAAGTGTTTGCGAGCACGCTATGTACAGTCGCAAATCTCGCCAAAAAAACAGCGCAAAAAAAAAAAAAAAGAAGAAGCTCTCAGAAATAAGAAAGTAGTGCACAGCTTAATTTCAAAAGGTGACTAGGTGTGTTTGCAAGAAGATGACAAATAATAAGAAACCTAAATATAAGGAAACCAAGGCCCGCAACAAAGCGCTCTCCGTCTTCACGTTTGGTTACGGTGCCGTCCGCTATCTTTTGAGTTTTATTTTTTCTTTCACCAGGACGGGACAATAGCGACGGCACAACGAACGCCAGTGTTGTCTGCTTTAGTGCAACTGCAAAAGATAAGAAAAAAGGAGAAAAACCAAAGAAACCGATTACATTCTGACAACGAACGACTCGCTGAACGACAGCTGGTGCCCCCTTTCGGCTTCTAACCCAATCCAGCTGCAAGCCCCGTCGCTAGCTAAAGCGGCAAAGCTGAACCTTGAGTATGAGTCGAAGACAAATGTCTCGCGACGGTTATTTTACGCGCTGTGCTATTGTTTGACAGCGTAACCGATTTGTAATGATGTTGTGACTCGACTTTCTGTCAGAGTCTAAAAGGCGTGACCACACAAAGCCACTTTTACGAACAATGCAACCTATACACGAGCAAAACGTTAATAAACCTAAGCTTCTCTTCCGCGGTTTTTACAGCAATGCCTCGCCGGTTAAGTCTATATACAGAAATACAACTTTCCCAAATTCGTTGCAGCACGTACGGCCACTCTGATTATCAGAGTTTTCTTCGGCCCTACTGACACAACCAAACAGTAATAGTAATGTTACCGAAAGATAAATGACAATAAGAGTAAACAAACTAAGCTATGGCTCAATTACATCACTAGAACCTCGATTAGCCGAATAAATCCTTCGACCAACTCACGATTAAGAATTTCTCGGTGCAAATGCAACCTAGACCCAAGCCAGAAATTTGCCATTTTTTTTACCGCTTAAAGGGTTGTTGATTACGGAAGCCAATCACGAAGTAGCTTGACTGCCCACACTATATTTCGGCAATTAAATGAGAAGTAATCGTGAAACACAACTGACGAAATATTGGCCGATTTTGGTTCAGCTGCCGCGGCAGTAGAAAAGATGTCACTATCAATACTTCAAAAAACAGAAGGCGCTTACTGCCGCGAACATAACCGTAGAGAGTAGGCACTCGAGACTTTTGCTGAGAAAATCTCAATTTCAGTCGACGTTTTTAAACTGGTTTTAGAAATGCCAATGTTTGCTCGCCACTTTTGGCTAAGCCTAGTTTGCCTCCCAGTGTTTCCAGAAAAGATGACGACAGCAAAACTCTAGCTTCACAATGCGTGGCAGCCCACTGGCTTTGAGACTGGAGTCCTGCAGTATATTATGCACGCGACCCACTCCGTACACGCGTGGTAACAATGCTGCAGGCAACAGCTACAACGATGCCACTTTCCTCGCTGATATGTTTGGAGGGGAATGTTAAACCACTGTTGAAAAAGCTGCCAGCTTCGCAGTGGCGGTGAAAAAAACAAAAAAGGAACACTGACTGATACAACCAGTGCCAAATCCATCTCAACAGCCCTCAGTGCTTCACAACCAGCTGGACGTTCCGAGCTAACCGGCAAAATTATCTCGAAGAAAACCTAGACACGTGAGAACACTTGTTCTGTACTTGGTCTCACCCTACAATGGATTGCAGCCAAAGCCCAGGCCAAAGCCAAAACTACGAGCTGTCAGGTTTAATCATGAGCAAATTAGTAAGCATGCGAATGGTACATTGCTTTCACGTGGTCATCCGTGCACAGATATGCACGTCGGAGCAATGCAGAGAGCAAATCGTCTGCTTTTTGCACAGGGGTTGCGGTCACGTCAAAGAGATGATGAATTCAGATCGGCTTTGATTTGGAGGATAGTGGGTAGACCTTAATGCTAGATGTCTTGAAGTCTACCCACTATTTTTGTCAATGAGCCAATAAGAGCTCGCCATTCTAACATCATAGCAACCTCTGTGCAAGAAGGAGACGAACTTGCGCTCTACATATTCGCCGTACCACATGGTTTCTAACCGGCTCGCGACTAGACTCGGTAGCCCGTACCTTATGCCTCGACTTTAGCTTTGGATTTGGCTGCACTCCGTCGTCGTAGGGCGAGACCAAGTACGGCGGCGTCTGAAATACTCGCAAGCGGAGAAATGAGCCAGCCTACGCTAGGCGGCACTTCAAGTAGCTTATACAATAGTTACGGCAGACTTTGCGGTACGGGGCTCAGAAATTCTAAGCAATTGCTCAGCCACGGGCAATTTACGGCACGTGCCGGACATTGCACAGCAGCCTTCCGGTCGGGTTGCTGGGGGTCGCTGCCACAGCTCTCCCCTCCGACCGCCGGGCATTGGAGATTTCGCGCGAGTCACCCAGAGGACAGGCACCCCATTTCCGGCTCCTCACGGGGTAGCTTCCAAGCTAACAATAGCTACGAGTTTCTCGCGCCTTACGGTGTAGCATTCACCCGACTCAGTTTCTGTTTAGAGACAACCGGTACCACCTGCGCCGTGCAAACGCGTCGCCGGGTACCTTTCAAAAGCTCTCACCAAGAATGTCAGTTCCGACGCGTCGCTTCCTTAGCTTCGACACTGGGCTCGCACCACCAGGCCTGGAAATTCCTCAAGGTTGGCAAAACACATTTCTCCCAAAAACCCGACACTTTGAAAAAAAAATGACGAGCGCAAAAAAGCCTCAAGTGCAAACTAACGTTGCGCATCTCCCAAATGCACAAAGAGGTGAAAAAGAAAGACTGGGGGCAACGAAGGAAGCGTGAAATGTCGGCTCGCCGCACAAAACTTTCCCACATATTTTCTGTGGCGGTGGGTGAAAAGAACCGAAGTGCGTCCTTTTCGACGGGGTTTTTTGTCGGCTACCGAGTACCCTTCGTTTTCTGCTAAAAAAAAATATGTAAGGCATTGAATCTATGTACCCCGGAATATTTTTCTAGAACTGCAAGCGGGCGATCTCCTTTTTGATTTTTTTTAGATCAATGGAAACCTCGTGGCAAAGAAAATTACGTACGACCAGAAAACCACGGCTACCGTAAAATACCAAAACAGCCTTCCACGTCGCAATAAGCACAAATCTCCTACTTTTAAAAATTTAAATATGAGCGAGGGATGTGCCGAGGGCTCCGGAAAGCAGTTGGTGCAAAGCGGTGATGCCAATACCAACTTTTTCCCGATTATCTCGAACTTTAGGGCGGGCACTTGTTTGGTATTTTACGGTAGACAAGACTCCAGATGTGTGTTAAGGAATTGATAAATTAATAATGTCACACATGACAAAAGCAAGCAACAAAACACAGAGAGGAAAAGAAACCTTTTAACAACCTAACTCAGCTTCCAAAAAATACAACTTTCAGGAATAAACATTTATATAATAAAAAAATAGTAACGAAGAAAAAAAAATCAACCGCCTCTATTTTGGTTGGTCATAACAAAGGAGAAGCGGCCCGTTAAACTGCCGCTAGTTTTTGCGCCACAAAACGGCAATTAATGACTTGGCCCGTCAAAATACAATTGTTAACAAAACCAAACGTTAACAGACAACACAAGTTTGCTGACCCGTTTCTACTTGAGTACCTGGAAAGCCTACTACGACTAACAATCCCGTAGAAAGCCAATCCGATTTTTTTTTCTCCCGAACCTCACTTTCTAACGTGGCTAAAGCGTTGCTTCAGTCAGCACAGTCAACCAACCATGAAGCGTCGCTTTGGCCACATTCTTTAGCCAACCTCTAGCCAGCACGGGCTACTGGCTAAAAAGTCACTTTAGCCACACCCTTAGCCGGCACAGACTTCAGGGATGGTCGTCACTCTAGCCATTCTTTAGCCACAGCCGTTAGCTGGCAGTACCCGGCACTCTTTGGGAGGCACGCCCGTTGGAAGGCGAGCGAAGACCGCGGGAGCGGACCGTGGCCCTCACTGCTCGAGCCAGGATCCGGGCGGGTTCTTCACCTTGATGTTGAACTGCTTCAGGGTGGCCTCCAGGGAGGCCTGGTTCCCCGAGAAGTAGGCAGACACCGCATTGTGGAACAGCAGCAGCTGCTTGTGCATCACCTTCACCTGCAACAAAGAGCCCCATTCAGTCGACCCACTCGTTTCCATCCACGACCCAGTCAAAGAAACGGGGCGTGGAAGGAACCAAGAACAGACGAAGGAGAAGTGCCCGCAGGCTCAGAAACGGGGCTGGCGGGTGCACACAGAATTTGTTTACCGCCTAATGGCTATCTGCATCAGCTGGGAATGCCCTCCCATAGCATTCCCTCGGTTTTGCGGGCGCAACTTCCCATTAGTGGCCAAACTCGAACGAGGAAACCATAAGCGTGCATGCGAGGTGTTACCTTCCTCAGTACGCACAAGGCACGGTTTTGTAAAAAGACCGAACACAATCCAGTCCGTTTTACTTGTTTGGCTTTTGAAGTCGGTGCCACCACAAGTCGCGCGTTTGGCGGCGCTACCGGCCATGCGACTCTCGCTCCAGACTCGGAAACCTGCCCCAGAAGGCGCCCCGCGTCGAGAAGACCGGCACGGAGAGAGGGGAGGCACCTTGTTCTCCTCGAGGAACTTCATCTTGATGGTGACGTCCGCCTTGAGCTTCTCGTACTTGTCCTTGTGCAGGGCGAAGTTGCGCTGGGCCTCGTCCATCTTGGAAGAAATGGCGTTGCCCTGGGTGCCCTGGGTCAGCTCCTCCAGGTCCGTCCGGTACGCGTCATACTCCAGCCTGTCAAAGGAAGAGCTCCACCATTCGGGAACCACTTTCCAGCGCCACTGCCGTAGCGGTTTGGCCATGCCTCAAACTGCTCCGCGTGGCTACACCCGCCTTCGCTGCGAGTATGTTAGTAAAAAAAAAGACTCGGCTTGTCGCAAAGCGTTATTATCTCGAGCAAACGTCGGTCCAGCTGGGACCGAATTGTGGAACTGGTCCCAGCTGGAACCGACCAGAAATGAGACTTAATTGAGCTGGATTCAACTCGATCCGGCTAGAACCGGTCCCATAATCCAGCTCCAGCTGGACTGATTTTTATATGGGTAACATCCCCCTTTACGTGGCAAATTAAGACGTCCCTCGCGTTTGTTGGGGCCGTCATCGGCGCCATTTGGAACCGCTCAAAGACTACATTTGGCCGATCGAGACGGCTTCGGTAACTAGGCCCATGGGCAATAAGTGCTCGCATCGAAAGAACACGAAAAGAATAGAGGCCGTGCTGTGGCCGTGGCAGCCGTAGTAAAATTGGAACGTCCAACTAAGGCCTCAATCTATCTAAATAGACTTTCACATTCTTTCAAAGACTTTGCATTCCCGGCCTGGCTGGGACGTGTTTTCCAACTTTTTTTTCGGCCACGTTCCGAATGCTGGCTCACCCACCACGTTCCGAATGCCGGCCCAATATTAAGCGGGCCGTCCTTGCAAATATCGAAACACATGTATCTGCATTTGAGAGCAGCTTTTCGTGGTACCGTCGAGACGTACGCACTTCGGATACAGAGAGCGTCCTCTTTTGCCCCCGACGAGAGCCTACCGCGTGTGGGGCGAGAGAGAAGGTACTACCTGGCGCTCTCATAGAGCCTGACGGTGAGCAGGGTGTCGTCGATGGTCTTGTGGCACAGGGTGGCCAGGGAGGAGACAAAGAAGTTGAGCGCACCGAGCAGGGTCTCCCCGTTGCGGCCCAGGGAGCGCTGGGCCTCCGCGTTGTAGCGGAACTCTTCCTGCAGCGGAGGGCTCCGGTGGGCCAGCTCCTGGAAGGCCTCCGCCAGCAGGCCTTGCGTCTGCACCACCTGCACGGAAGTCGTGAACGTGTCACGTCCTTGCAGCAGCAACGGTAGAAGTAGCAGACGTCCGTCCTGCTGCGGGTCGCTTTCGAACTCGATGTTTCACGGAAGCTTTGGCAGCCCGGAGTTGGGACGCTGTAAATACGGCGACACTCGCTTTCGCTCATACTTTTTGCCGGGACTTCTATGCGCCTTCGTTGCCAGCTCAAGACCACTTTCAACGTACAAGCAGGATGGGACGCTAAACGCACTGGTCGAAGACACGATCCAGACTCCGCGCCGGAGCGTCCCTTGCCCAAGTGCAAGTTCGTACGGCGAGCCAGTTCGTCCACCTCTTGCGCGGAGGGCGTGGCGGGGTCGCGGAGCCTTGCTTTGACCGGAGGACACGGCGGGCAGACGCGAGGGCGGGACGGCACCTAGCGCCGATCGTACTATGTGCGGCAGGCAGACCGAAGGCCAAGAAGACGCTGGCTCGACAACCATTTCGACGCCTCGCTAAGGTGCCCAGAACGAGCCATTTCCTTGGAACAACAGTGCAGACGGCCTCCATGCGTGCGACACGGCCACGAGATTGCACGCCTCGCCGATCCCCGGCGGGGACGAGACTGCCAAATCAGATTTTCCGAACGACGGGCCCTTTCCAAAAGTGACTTTACCCACCCCGTCCGGAGCCAACCAGATGCTCCAATCGCGGCATCGCATTGCCTACTTACGCCGACGGAACGGGCCGTCTCTACGAGGGAGCGGGGCAAGGGGTGGGGACTCCATTTCCAACCACTTGGGTCGGCAAAGGTGGACGTCGGGGGCCCACCTGGTGGAAGTGCGAGGCGAGCGCTCTGGCGAGCCTGAGCACGTGCAGGTACTTGGCCTGGGTGTCCCTCAGCAGCTCGATCTGGGCCTCCAGCTCAGTGTCCACCGTCCTTGTGCCCTGCACACGCCCGGGAGGAAGGAAACGCAACGCTTCGAGTCACTCCCTCCATCCATCCCGCAATCTAGTGGGCGTCACTCGTGCGCGAGTTGCCTCCCAAAAAGAAGCGATCTGTTACAACTATTTTTCGCCCGGCTACTCGACAACTCGATGCCGAAACTGGCTTAGGGCTGCTGCCAAACGTAATGGTTACTATTCCACTGACTTTACCTATAGTCGCTGATGGCATTCCTCCAGCATTCTTCTTTAGCAGAGTGAATGCTGGAGAGGAGGTTGCTTTTCTGCAGCGTTCGCTCTGCTAAAGAGGAAAGAGGAGCCTCCCCCGGACTCTTAACCTCTCACTGGGATGATTCCTGAAAGGGATACTTCAACGAAATTTTAAATATACCTTTGAAATATTCAGAAATAGGCTGAATATGATCCACAATATCCGTATATGACAATTGCATGTTTGTATGTGGAGCCTGATGGCTGTGTTTTTTGTTATAAACGGCCTACCCTGGCAAGCGCTCGGAGAGCAACCAGCGGAGGGCATGTGACATCCGGCACAATCATGACGTAACCTGTCTCGTTACGATCAAAGCTGTGGTGCAATGCTGACGTCGACAAGACGATTGCAAGCAGGGCATCTGGCCACCATCATTTCTCTGCTCGTGCGGGCAAGTGCGTGCAATTAAACTCGCCAAAGCTACGTTCACGCACAAGCTGCACATGCTTGCACGCACGAGGGCACCAGAGAGGCTATAGCTCTAGGCTAGACACGCGTCGTCACTACCTGTCGATGTTCCTAGACGGACATTACGAACGAGGCTTTAGCGACATCCGCCAGGTGCCATTTGCTAAACGTTTAATTTGTTTTAAAATTCCTTTTCGTGTCTTTTTTTCAAAAAGAGATTGGGGTGTCCGACATGATAATGTTCCCTGAAACAGGCATAAACCAAGAAAGGAGCGCCGAAATTTCGTTTGGTATCCCTTTAAGGCCCATTCACGCGTTTCCCCGTGCTTTCTTACATTACGTTTAAGTCACCGAAATATCAGTGCCTCGAATATTTTGCTAGCCCACTCCTTGAACTCGTTGCCGTGCTTCGTTCGAAGCACAGATATCTCCACAACCCCCGACGTAAGCCAATGCAAGCTTTTGTAACGTGATGCAACACAAGGAGACAGTGCTGCGTGAATTGGCCTTTAATGTCTGTGCATCTGTCGTAGGGAGGTGACATCGAACCATTCTGTGCTCCAAAGTTCCTTTTTTTTTAATATTTAATGCAATAAAAACATTTTTTTTTTAGAATGTTGTTTTCTTGTAAGCAGTGATAGAGTGCAGGCAAGCTGGTAATTAATCGACATCTTGTAAGCCCTGAGATGAGGAACGATAAAAAAACGGACAAACACAACGAAATCTCAACGTTGTGTTCGTCCGTTTTTAACACAACGAAATTTTGTTGTGTTCGTCCGTTTTTTTTATCGTTCCCCATCTCAGGGTTTACAAGATGTCGGTTGTTTTCTGTTTTTTTAATTTGGTCCAGAAACATGGTCGCTCCCTCAACAAAATGCGAGGACACAAAGACAATGGCGCTCATATTCAAACTGCGACAGCCCCGCCACCGTGCCAGCCAGATAAGAAGCGAATGGCTATACTCACTGCAGTTTGCTAAAGGTTCCGGACGTTGCTTCAGTTGTTCTCATCGGTAGCTTGGTGCCAAACAGTGACCGGGAAGGTTGGAAATGCAACGCGAGAAGTTACCTCCATTATTTTTGTCAACAAAGCCTCAATCTTTTCTGACGTGTCGCAATGCCCCAAAACGAGAGCCCGTCATCCTCGTCGGTCAGAGGTGACGGTCGGGGCCTTCGCAATTTCTGTCGACTTATTTTTAGGCAAATTTGAGACCAAAAACAATGTTCTTGAATCAAGGGCGCACCGCGTAAAGAGCAATAACCGAGCCCGAAACGGCCATGCACCGTAGAGTTCCGAACTAATGCCCATTTTTGTGGCTAAATCTCTGTGGCCATTTTTGTGGGAATTCGTGCAACAAGATTCCCTTCAGCTAAGCAATCCCAATCTCGAGACCGCCGCACAACAAAGTTTAAAACTGGCCAATCAAATTGGATCAGGACGAAGAGACCGGGCCAGCTCCCTCGTGACTAAGATCGTTCCTGCCAAGTCAGCAACAAATATTAACACTATTATTCATTATCGTAAGAATAAGCGCAGCAATCGTCTCATAATAATAACGTCGGAACGCTTTTGGTTCGAGAGACGCCTATTCTAATAAATGCTATCGCTGAAAAGAGGACACACGGTTAACCGACCGAGTAACTCTAAAAAAAAAACATCCCAAACTCGTCTAAGGCAACGGTGCGGTGCAGCATGCACAATCACGTCGAAGGGCAGTGTTCGGAAAAGTAGAGCGCATCGAATTTGGGCTCCTCGCAAGAATCTACGGCAAAGTAAAAAGATTGAGGGACAAAAGATTGCAAGTGGCCTTGGGACAAATAAGCTCGCGCAACACTCCGCTTCCAGACAGGCATGCTCGGTGGGACATGCTGGAACGTGCGATTCAACGCGAGAGAGGAAGTGCAAGAAGGGCGAGGCAGCACCGACCTTCCCCAGCTTCTCCGACAGCATCTGTCGGGTGCACTTGTAGGTCGACACGCTCCACTGCCGGAGGTAGTCTATCTTCGACTGGCCAGGCTTGATCACACGGGGGTCGCTCCCGTTCTGCACCGGGCTCGGGCTCGTCAGCGGCACGCTCGTCGTCGCTGCGGGGTCCAAAACAGCCGACGGACGGCGGTCAAATTCTCGCCGTGTTCCCGAGAACATTCCACAGTCATTCCGTCGGGAGCCGGGAGGCTCCAATCTTATTCATGTCCTAGCAGCTCCGAACGGCACGATCCAGTGGCAGACACGCAATACAGCAAGACGTTGAGCTGGCGGCAAAAGAAATGTGCGGTAAAAACTGGTGCTGCCTCGTGGCCAAAGTGCAAAAGAGAAAAGTCGGGATCGAAAGGCGCCTATACTCTCGGGCCTTTACTCCATGTCGCTGGACGGTGCGAGCACCGGTCTCATTACCATTAGAAGGCTTTTACCTTTACGATTCTTACAATAGGTAGAGGTTAGCCGTCATTATTAAGAACAATGGCTACGTGGTGCGGGCCGCCCCCCCGATTTAAAGAGTTTGGCCGCGTGCATCCATCTATTCACATGGAATAACGCCGCACACACCTTTCCTCGCAGTTTCCACACCTCGGGCACACGTCCATTAGAGGCACAACAGAAGACACTGAAGATAGCAAAGACGACAAAGAAAGCGATATGTGACAACCGACGAGATTTTTCCCTTCAAGGTGGGGCGGAGCATTCAGTTACCTCTAGTCGGACGCAACTTTTCTATCAGTGCAGCCCGCGCGTTTCCTTTCCTGCACAGTATGCGAACAAACAATCGCCACGGTCTATGGAATGGAACTGGCGAACGAGGCGATGCATACTCAAAACAGCAAATTGCCCCGCTTAAGGCGCAGTAGGCTCAACAGGACCCACCCGGAGGCTGGGCGGCCCAGGGCGCGGAAGTCCCGAAGGAGGTGGGGGGCGGCGCCCGGGCTCCTCTGGCGGACCCCTCCGGATGGGGCATGGCGCCCCCCGAGTGGACCGCGTCCCTGCTCTCGTTGAGGGGCGGCACCTCGTCCAGGGCCTTGCGAAGGTCTTCCTCAAACTCTCGGTGGGACCCGCTGCTGCTGTGGCTCGGGGACGACGAGGTCATCACTGGAAACACACGTGGGGCACGGTGAAGTGGTGGAGCGGCGACGGGCACTCTCTGCCAGGGGGCACAGTGGCATCCATTCGTGTCCGCAAGACGCGACCTTTTAATGTCGATGTAGAGCGGCGTCCCGTTGTGCACGTCCTTCGGCGTCAGTCTACACTTGCCGAGAGGGCGTCTCGAAGAACCCCCCCCCCACCACGAGGTGTTAGAAAAATAATAAAATAAAGGGGCAGCTGATGCCTTCGGCATCCCATCGAAATGCTACGACAATTTGATTTCAACCTTTTTGCTCTCGTTTTATTTCGCAAACGCGGGCGAGCGTGGGGGATCCGCGACCGAAACGCAATCTAAACGTAGCCAATTATGTCGGCCAGAGCGCCGCCCAGAACTCGAGACCTTTCCAGAAACTCCCGAGAGGTCTCTCGGTGACCACGCATCGCATGGCGTGGAGAACTCGTATGCTTCTTACACCCTGAAAGCGGCTGATACCTTCTCTTTTTTCACTGCCAGTTCAGAATGCGAAAAAAATGGAACAAACACGTAACAAAGACAACAAGCACCCCTCTTCGTTGGTCGTCATGCTTTCCCGCTTTAAAATCGCAATATGCTAAACAAACACTAACCCCTTCTAGTCGTAGGTACTCCTCTAAGTGCCAACATCGGATTTCCCGAATGCATCGAAAAGACAGTGGAGGCACCGTACATTTCTGCGACGGTCGAGACAAGGTTTCAATAGCAGCGAATGTAGCCAGATGCCTCATTTCTATGAATCGAGAGAATGTCCGCAAACCTGCAAAGCTCGAACGGCCCCAGACAAGCGTGACACTCTTTTTCTTGCGAGTACATTGTTTTTGGAGAAGGGAAATAGCGTCTTTTTGCCGCTTCCAAACGAGTCTGGAGCACTTGTCTTGAAGCTAAAGCACGGCGGCCTTTGTTGAAAGCCGTAAAGAACTAGGCACACATTAATACCTCGACGCTGACCCTGAGATACCCAATTGGCATGAAACGAGACAGTGGGCGCCCAACGTGTCATTGCCACGATGCGATTGTTCAATTTTTGAACACGCAGCTAGATCCGTCGCACACAACAGCCGAGGTTTTCTTATCTCGGCCCATCAAAGGGTAAGTGACAGAAATTGCACAAAAGATGTTTGATGCATATGCATGATTTCACCAGCCTGTTTGGCTGGTGAAATTATGCATTTGCATCATCCAATAATTCCTCATAAGAATTGCTGGAAGCAACAGGCACATTGCAGAGCATATAGACAGAGAACAGCCCATAATACCTCGAGACTCTAAGGGGTCATTGGCTCTTTCAAGGAACTGTATAAATCTGTTCCTTGATGTATCTCGCTAAGATTTACTGTCGTGGCGCCAATCGGACACCTTTCCCCTAGCAGATGGATGCCGTAGGTTTGGATATTAATTTCTCGATTTCTATCTTTTTACTGGGGTAGGTTTCTTCAGTGAAATCTTGACACACAGGGTCTGCCACCTGCAGGCACCTCTGTGGTAAATACTGGTGCAATACACTAAAGAAATTGGTTCATGCACTACCTTCAAACAGCCAATAATCCTTTTGACTCGCGGGGTAAATACTGGTGATTTCCACATAGTAGCCTGCAGATGCAGTACATGTAAAGCTAATCAAACCACATTTTAAATGTAAAGAAAACAAAAACCAGTTACTTAGTGCAATCAGCGGGGGCTATATGGGGCAGTGCAAGATTTTATGCAAATGTATCTGTTCCCAGGACGCCTTAGCCTCGCTTTACAAACCCGCAACCCGTCCAAGCGCACACGAGGAAAGAGAGAACATTCACCTACCACTTGGTCACTTATGCTGTAACAAGGAGCGCACTCACCAAATGCACCGTACTGCGTCATTTTTCAAGATCCAAGTCTTTTGAAAGCAAGGCACTGGGTTTTGTAACTGTCTCAAATGTGACACGGAGTTGATGTGCTTTCGTGTTAGCTGCAATAAATCGTCCAAAGGAGAGTTTAAAATGCTATGGGGTTCATCAACCACCAAATGCATGCCCGCGCAAGAGCGAAGACTGTAAATACCTAGGAAAGTAAAATAAAATTATAGAAGTACAGTTTTAGCTGCTGGGTGGATAGCGAAAATAGTTACTTAATCCTGTTATTGAAGAGTCCTCTTTTTTTAGTCTGATTTCTACTTCAGTCCCAGCGTTTTCGAAACCCGTAAAATTTGCCAAAAAAAAAGTTTTCCTCGTAGCTATGGACAGGTAAAGTATGCTGGCGCTGTGTACACTGTATATTGAAGTTCTGGGATAAGACAAGGCCCGCTGGCACGATACACCGACTCCGAGTGTGCGATACGCCAAGAGCCCCTTGGGAACAGCACAAACAGCGTTCTTAGCGGGGGTCTACCTGAACTGCCACCTAGCAACGGCGGTGTGTGGTAACTGTACGGAGCCAGCGGTGCAACGTCGGACGCCGGCTCCAGATGGCCCCGAACACTTGCCGGTTACGAGGAGCCGGTCAGAGACGGGGCTTCAGGCGCGTCACGTGCTCGACCCGTGCATTATGAAGAGCGAGCGAACCTCGAGATTGAAGGTCGCTCCGTCGCTGTTGTGTCCACTGAACGGAGCTGTCTCGATCGCCTAATCAATAAAGCGACGTCAGATGCTTGTCGAACCAACCACGCCTATTGTTGTGTGCGGCGGCACTCGTCGAGTCAGTCGCTCGGACCGGGGCTAATCTAATCCCGGAAGCGGTGGCGTAATCTCCGGATTAACGAAGCGTTAGCGGCGTTGTTTGATCGAACGGTGCCTCCCTGGACTTGACAGGATCACGCTGCAAAACGGTTCTCTTTCCGCCTCTGGGGCCTCGAGTCTAAACTCTGAGCGGCATTTTTGAGCATACCTGAATGTCCCGCTTGCGATGTTTTGTTGGCTTAATCTCACGTAATCAGCGGGTCCATTTAAATTGGCGAAATTCTAATGAAACGAACGAAAACACTCCATAATGTGAAAACGACCGAAATGTCGGGGGAAACGCTGGCACTGACGTCACTTCCGGCGGTGAGTTTGTCGCGATGAGCAAGGGCTGGCGCCACCAACGAGCTTGAGTTGGGCGCCACCATCGAGTTGGCGTTCAATGGGTTCATAATTGGTTCAAAGGGAGGGCAATACATTTCGGCCAAATTATGTAAGCTTAAAGTTTAAGAAAACAACTAAATAATATAGAACATAAGTATGTAATTATTTAATAAATTTTTACCATTTTTGTGCTCAGACTTGTCGGACGTAATGTTCGAATACAAGACGCACCGACGACCATATCTACGTCGTTGTTTCAGAAAGTAAGGAAATTTAATAAAACGCAGAAATTCAAATTCACTCAAATTTATGGCAACGAAGGTAAAATATGTGATTTTTAATATAAATTAGCTCAAAAAGCAACAACACCAACACAAAAAGCTCCTAGTTTCGGTTTAGACATCCGATAGAATTGAAGCGACATTTTGTAACGGCGACGCAATCGAATTTGTCCATTCATTGAGGAGGCGCAATTGGCCGAGAGCATAGCGGCCGAGATCGTGCTTCCCCGCTTCCCGCTTGGTTGCTTCAGCGCGAGTGAAGCCACCGGACAGCCATTTTGCATGTCAGAAAATCGCGTATTTGGAGCGTTGCGGAGGCTGGCGGCAACGTGCTGAGACACGTATTTTACTCGTTCGTCGTCATTCGCCGATGGAGTTCTGTAAAACCCTGTGTAAGCCGTGAGACTTGACATTTAGAACACGTGAACATTTTTACGGAAGCGCAGTGCTGCAGGAAAA
>JABSTQ010001148.1:0-29052 GCA_013358835.2 Ixodes persulcatus | reverse complement strand
TCCGCCAAGTGTACATGCCGATGAAGAGCACCGATAGCGTAGACTTCAATCCCAGAGGAATTGGACTGAAACCACGGATTGTGTACAGTGCTCACAATGCCCAATTTTTTTTTTTTTAGATTTTAAATTTAGGCATTGAATAAATTACATTTCTTCAAAATAGGCTGTTCGCATAATACGAAATGTGTCTTTGTGACACACATACTCCTCCTCTATTAAAAGCTGCAGGCTAACATCTATTCTTGATTCATATGAGTATACTCTCCTCACACATATAGATCCACCCTCCGAGGTAATGACAACCTTTTCACCTTGTATTTCAAATTTAACTCCCATTTGTTAAACCTTATGACGTTAGGGAAAGGGAGCGTTGGAAAATTCCTTAAATCGCACGAACTATGGGTTTCAATGTTAAGCTTATATCTTTCCGTTTGTCTTAAATAAAGTTGAAAAACAAAAATTTGTCAAACATTGAAAACCTACATCTAAATGAAATTCGAGAGCTTTGTTTTCACAAATAAAAAGTAAATTGTCTTTGTGAGCTGTAAATACATCCGTTTTCTATTTTTTATTTCCGTTTTCCTGTATACATCCAGTCACTAGGTGCTGTCGTTCTTCGTCTTTTGTTTTGTATAAGGCCAATCCTTCCTCTAGCAGCAAATAAGATATAAGTGTTTTTTTTTATTTTTTTCCCATGTCACTGTTGCTTTGTTTTTCCCTGGTTGCTGTTGTTTGTTACCGTATGCCAATGTAAGGCTGCAGAGGCCTTTGTCAAGTCAAACTGTTTTGACTTTTTGCCTCTGCAGCCCACATCAAACAATTTGATGATGATGTAAATAAAATGATTGATTGATTGACTATTGATTGAAATATTCAGCATATAACGAAATCGGGGCCGGGTATATCCTATACCAGCCTGTTTGTTCGCCTGCACACTGGTTTATGAGCAGGCTCCGGGTGGCTTGCTGAGAGCAAAACGCTAAAAACCAATAGCAGAGGCTGCTGACGAGCAAGGATAATCGCGATGATTAATACTTTTACGAAATATATGAACGAGGACACCTGAGAGAAAGCTCACAAACCAGTGTGCAGATGACGAACATCCGGTATAGGGCATACGAAACGCACGGACGCCGTTTTTTGCTCGATTTTTGAAATTTCACTAACTCTGACTTGAGCTCTGAAAAATAGACACCAAAACTTCTTGTGAAACGACGTTCGCGTGCCCAATTTCAAATATGTACTTACGTTTGGAGTTCGAGTTTTGAAAGGCGCGCCAATGTGTTAGCCCTTACGACCGCACCCTGTACATTTGCCGAGTAATTTCTACTCATGTGACAAATAACTTTTGAAATTAGTGGATTGTTTTTTTATTATTATCAACAAACGTTTTGGCATGTGCAAAACAAAAAAAGGAATATATGAAGTGTCGCAGATATGGGTAGACCTCAAGTCAAGACAATGCAGAGAGAAAGCCATCGTTCGTCGGGGCCTGACGACAATTGAAACCGGTGACGTAATGCGAAGAAGCGCCTGGAAGTGTGTGTTTCAAGTGGGGCGGAGTACGGTCGGGTTAGCGCCGGCGCATTTCTTGCAGCACGAAAGGAACCACACATCAAAAGAACACTGAAACTCACCGGAGAGTAGCCCCAGTGGTGCCGGACAAAAAGTCCGTTGTCGAACCTATCATCCAAGTCGACAGTTAAATTTGATTTTGCGTTCCCCCCGTAACTCATTTTGTAAAACATAAGAAGAAAAGAAAGCAGAGGGGACTGGAACCTGCTCTATCTACGAGCTAAAAACCCAGCTTTCCTTTTTTTTTGTGTGGTGCGGCACACTCTGTAGTCTAGTATAAATGAAAATGACGGAAGCATCCTCTAGCCTTCGTCACGCCGCTCAAGTCACCATCAGAAGCTCTCACTCATACGCAATCCTGTGATGTGTTTGAAAAAATAGTGACTGTGCCAAGTGCTTGGCCCTTTTGGAAGATGGGATTTGTCCAGATTTATTTTAGTTGTTTCAGCGATTCCCCGTGCCTCCACCGAGTTGACAATACGGCACATACATTTCAAATGCCCGGTGACGACACATAAAGAAGCAAGATCTGCCCTCCATCAACATTGCGGTGATATAACCATTCATACAGTAGTGTGAGAAAAAATAGTCTCTTGTCAGCCGCACAGTACTGCACTGTAATATCCACGAAGGATGATTTTATTATTTTGTGTGTCATCGCAGGCTGTTTGAGGGCATGTGCCGCATTGTCACTTGGCGAAGGCGTAAGCACTTAGTACAAATGTAGTGGAAAACTGAAATAATTGCATTGTGAATGCCATCTTATCTAAAGGGCCGGCCACTGGCACCTTCAATACTCTTGAAGCGCGCCACAGGCCGCGCCTCCGTGAAAGCTCGAGTTGACGACCCGTTCACGTGGCGCGGCGGGAGGCTGACCCTCCTTCGCTCCTTCATACGCCACTGTCCAGCTGCAAATCCAAAACTCGTAACAATACAAGTAAAACGTAATTTTCAGTTTCAAGATTTATTAAACTCTACTGTGTGTTGGCTTGTGCACAACCAAGACTTCAAAACCTCACTCAAACCCAAACCAGAAAAACAAAAAAAAAAGATGGATGATTAAATAATTTGAATTGGGATCTTGGGATTCAATAAAAGAAAATTTCTAAATGCCGGCTACTGTTTCAAATTGCGGGCAGACTGATGCTAACCCTTCGACTGTGGGTTATAGGGGACAAAAGGACACTTGCGTTTTATAAAAGCTTAAAGGTTTAAAGTTCCACTCAACAATAAACAACAACACAAAAAAACACTCCTGTTCAATGTAGCATCAGCAGTGTAGTTCTAAACACAAAAAACAAACAAAAGCCTATGTTTCTTTGATGCATCAAAGGCAAACTCGGCTCCAAAATAAAACAAAAACTGCCGTTTTTACGCAAGTATAGCCGTGCAGCTTCACTCAACAAAAAGAAAAACAAAAAACTGCTGTTTCCACTAAAGCATCAGCTGTGCAGTTTCACTCGAAGGATTTAAAAAAAAAAAATCTCAACCACCAAAATTGAGGCTATCATGTAGTATGGTCACAACGGTCCATCAGGTGTTGCACGAGACTTATCGTCTTTCGTTCAAAGTACAGCAGCTGCTCGTATGTTGTTCCTCTCGGCCTTCCCACTCTTGTGACGGCTTGAAGCTGAGCTAGTTGGTCCCACTCTTCCATCTTTTTTTCAAAATGTGTTCAGAACAGTTACTGGCCTTCTTCTTGTTAGCAGACATAGGAGCCGCTAAAGTGTCATCTTGATTTTTTTTCTTTGGAGCTGCTACCAGAGCACTGTGGCGTATAGCAGGAGGTGCAGTGGTAGGAGTTTGATGCAAACACTGTTCAAACATACTGGTGCTCCACTTAAAATGGCTGGGGCCGTGTACTCGGCATCCGTACCCAAGTAGTCGATGCAGGGCTCGTAAAATTCCCATTCCTTTCTTCCGCGACCAGTGAGGTGCCGCTCTTGTCTTTTTCGCGTACACGTTCTTCTAAAGCTCTTGAATTTTGCGTCACAATCCACACCACTCTTTTGACGCCGTGCTCCATAAACTCGTTCCTGATCTTCTGCCAGAAGTATTTTTTCGTCTGCAGTCTTTCATCGAAATTTGACTTGTAGGATCACACAGGCTGATGAGTAGAAGAGTGTCCTTCCTGTTCCACTGCGTCTGTGTGCTGTCACCGGGGGCGATTCCTACACGCGAATTAAGACATTTCTGGTACTCTGTCACAAATGTCACGCAGTGCACTCCAAGATATGCCTTACCTGTTTTGCACCATCACGCGAGTAGTGCGGTAGTTGAGGCAAAGTTGTGAGGATAATACCACTTAACAGTGTGTGGCTCGGTACGTAACGTTGAACCACTCACAGGCTTCGGCGCCTTCATGGAATCACCGTGGCATTCTGTAGAGAACAAAACCCTGTTATGCAAAAACGTTTCTAATTGCAAACAAAAATCTTTGGAAATGACTATGGCACTGAAGCTGAATGCAGGTTATAATTCTTTGTAGGGATAGGGCAGTTATATCAATTTCAGAGAGGACGTACTGCAAGTCTTCATTTGATTTTGATTGATTCAGTACAGCATTCCAGACATATTAACAGCTGGAATGTGTTTTTTTTAATTAAATAATTTTAGCTTACCTTCATCAACATACGGCAGCCTTTCCCGTTGCGTAACCTTCTCAGCAACTAACATTTGATGCAGTGCAATTGTACCAACAAAGCAGAAAGTAAAGTTCGATAGCAGAGCGCCCATGTACGAATACATGCTTTGTAGAATTCATTGTTCAAATGCGTACTGAAGAGTTGGCCAGACCCTGATCTATTTCCTGAAAATAAGCAAGACTGTTTGAGAGTTCAATATACACCATCAGGGGTGTCTAGCAAATTATTATTCTGAAATTCCCTGACTTTTCCAGGTTTTCCCTGATAATTTCAGGTGAAATTCCCTGACCAACTGTAGAGGCGGTTAAATATATAAGACCATTACAACACAAGGCATTTAGCATTGAGCACTGTGAGCATCCTTTTGCACGGGCTTAATCCAACTTGCATATACCGAAATATTCGGGTTCGTCCAGTCCGGATTAAACAAGCAATTTCTTGCCTCCGAAATCTTCAGTGAAGAGGCCACTTCCGGAAACACAACGAAAACACGACGCTCAACCACACACGTCAATAAAAATAACCGAATGGCAGCATGTCGCATTGCCACCAGATGCATACTTTCAGACACTTTCGGCTTAATGCTTGGATTGGATTGGAGTCTGCGGCTTTCCCATATGCTACTCAATCTAGAAGCTTTAACTGGATCCAGCCCAGTGTCGTGCCTCAATCCAATCCATTCCATTCCAATCCAATCCAATCCAATCCAATCCAATCAACCCAACCAAACCAACCAACCAAACCAACCAAAGCTTGGACGATTTGTCGGGTGAGCACCCCCCCCCCCCCCCCACCCCCCAAGCCGCGCTCCGCTCTAAGCAGAATTTATTGCCTATTTTTCTGCCCCACAGTCCTCAAGTCTTTGCTCCGAGCGCTCGATTGCGTTTCCGGCTAAATAGCCCTGACTGGGCTCGCTTTTTGACAATATCCCTGACAATTCCCCTGATTTTTCCCGGTAATAAAAATTTCCCTGACAATTCCCGGCTTTCCCAGTTTTCCCGGTCGCTAGACATCTATAATGTAAACGCCGATACAGTACACGCATGATTTAGTATCACGTTATTCATCGAGGTAATTATAATCGTCGTATTTTTGGTATATTACTTCGAGCTTAAACCGGGCAGCCTTCTACGCTAACAACGCGCACGCATTAAATTAAACAGAATCACATAACTTCCTAAAATGAGCAAATATTGGCGACGTGTGCGATCGAAAGCGTCGCTGTGGTCGGCCTGCTACGATTGGCTGAATGGTGACTATGACGTCAGCAAAGGATTTCGCATCGACGGAAATAAGAGGAATGTGAGAACTTGAATTTTGACGGTGTTGGCAGTGTTGCTTTGAGAGCGCAATGATTTCCAGCTTCCGCCATGCTAATTACAAACACCATCGAACTTGTTCTTCGCAAGGTAATGACCTCACGAGAGGGAACCATAGGAGGCCGCCACCAAAACATCTTGCCGCTAATAGTCACCGACAAGGTGAAAACGGCAGAGGGTCTCTTTCGAACTAAAGTCACTGGATCTTGGAAAAGTAGCGCCAAGCTCCCCGTATGGTCGCCATCTTGGTCCATGAAATGAGCAATTTCTATTTGACCCATCCGTTCTTGGTGAGCCGATCTAAATTTGCTGGTGACGGGTAGCTTTATGGAGACGTTTCGTGTATACCGAGATTTTGCTGCCCACACACCGGTGAAACAAGCGTACATATTCGTAGTACAGCCACATGCTGTGTCTATATTTGGAGGCACTGAAAAATAATTTTATTGTTTTGAAATACGCAAGAAACACAATATAATTGTAAGAGATCCGTGGAGATCGGCATGATTGATAAGTTGATTGCATTCACAGTGCCAAAGACGCTTATATTGGCGAGGAATGCTTCCAGTACGATGATGCTCCATAGATATATTGGCGCGACCGGTTTAGAACGATCCTCTGGAAGGTTCGAAGATTTGAATGGACTGAGATGGCGATTTCCATGGTAACCTAGACAGATTATCCAATTGCCTTGCAAGATTTTGGTCGTCTGTATGTTAGTATCTGTTTGTGTCCGGCTAGCAGGCAGGGACGGCGATGGCGCTACTTTCCCAGGATCCAGTGACTTTATTTCGAACGACTCCAGCGCGCTCTCGCTGCCTTCCGCCGTGCTTTGACTGCAAGTGCACGCGCGAGGCGCACGAGATGCCGAGGCATTGCCAAAAGTAGGGAGCTCATTCTGGAGGCAGGACAACTGAGGACTGAAAAAGCTCCTTCCTACCATTTTCACTCTACTATAAACCACGGTCTACGATATATTGTTTAGGTGAGGACTCTGCCCGACACGGAGCGGTCAGATAGAGCTCCTCTCACGAACCCATGCGCGCGACCATCAGCCCGCGGGGAAACAGCCTCGCTCGCTGGCGAAACGGCGACACTGTGAAAAAACATAAATAAAATATCTCGTTGCCATGGCATTTCTCGTGCAGCCGTCGCACATCCTTGAGCAAGGAGCTCGTGCTCGTCTGCATGATGCCATGGCAACGAGATATTTTATTTCTGTTTTTTCACAGTTGCGCCGTTTCGCCAGCGAGCGACGCTAGTTGTCGCGGGCGGTTGGGCGCGCGCATGCGCCCGTGAGAGGACTTTATCTAGTCGATCACGTCTCATTGTTTATAGCATAGAGTTATTATAATGCACGCTAGATGTTGAAATGGCGCTAGTGTGCTGCGGCAATTTGAAGCAGACAGCAACCAGCCGAAAATTGACTTCCGGTAATGCGTTTCTATGGGGAAAAGGGAGGGCATTTTCTCCTTGCGTTCGATTATAATAGCAAAAATCTCGAATAATTCGTAGGTACTACCTTGGAACATTTCTCAGTCAGGCAGACGAAATAATTGGTCAGTTACGGCGTTTTTCTTTCCAATTCATTGGATTAACAACGGTGCTAATACGGCTTCGTACACGTATTTATGTGCATTGTCGGACACTGCTAGCGCGAACACGACGTCGGAGCTTTTCAGCATGGGGGATCTACGTGCCAAACGAACGAAGCACATCTGGAAAACTAGGAGAGACAGCAAAAACTACGCAGTAACACTGGATCAGTAACTCTCTGGGCATGTACGATCAAAATAAATTGAAGGCCACGTAATATAGTCCAGTTTTCAATAAGTAAGTACTGCTTTATTCTTTCTGCTCTGCGAATGCTTGTTCTGCGTTCAAAACATCACCCGCACTCTCAAAATCTTTGAGAACAAGTGCCTCATAAAAGCTGCCCGGCATAGAAAATAATAAAAAGAGACACCTTTCATAGCCCATGCTTTATTGTTTACGTTTTGAACGTTTTTAACCGCTCGTAACGATGCAAGACGGGATCATTTTCATATAGTGATAGGACTGGCATATTAGCAATATATAAGCGTCACCGGAATGCTTGCGAGCCTTGAACACACTCACTATTCCCTTCGATTGTTATTTTGCTTAGAATTGTCGCCTGTTTTTACACACCTGCTGTGGAACAGAGGTTTGAGCCTGAAATAAAGCGAAGCTAAACATCGTTCACTACTGAAGAAAATGCGCTAACTAAAGCAATTATACTTTTACAATGTTAATATAGGTACATACTATTCGATACGACCCAAATAACAAAAGTGCTCCATGTTATTTTCCGGCGAAGATACAAAATGCACGCGTGTTTTCCCATAGGAATGCACAGGAGAATCGCAAACAGTAGACTGGTTGCTGTTTGCTTCAATTTTCCTCCCGGAAGTCGCATAGACACTAGCGCCAGTTGAACCTCTAGCGTACATTATAATAGCTCTATGGTTACTCGCGCCAGTCTCCTCTCCTAAAGTGTATATATCTTACACCGTGCTATTGGCGACGTGAGCGATCGAAAGCGTAGCTGTGGTCGGTCCACCACAATTGGCCGAATGCTGACTATGACGTCAGGAAAGGAATTATCATCGACACAAATAAGAGGAATGTAAGAACTTCAATTTTGACGGTGTTGGCAGTGTTGCTTTGAGAGCGCAATGATTTCAGGCTTCCACCATGCCCATTACAAACACCATCGAACTTGTTGTTCACAAGGTAATGACGTCACGAAAGGTAACCAAACGAGGGCGCCACCGAAACATCTCGCCGCCCGAGCCGTTTATTGAGAGAGTTTGGCCATACATTGGTTTGAATAGGCGAGCATCTCGGGGCCAACCACAGGCCGCGAAACAGCCCCTAGCGGTGGTCGTGTGCTCTAAATTTGTGACACGACTATACTTCGTTTCACCCAACGGTTTCACCTTATGTGCGAGCGAAGGCAAAACTGGAAGCGCGAGCACGGAAGCTCCGTGCGTTCAGGCTTTGCTCGAGCGCGCGAGCTGGGGAGAAATACAAAAAGCGCTGGTCTCGCGCTTCTAGCTTTGGCTTCGCTCGCAGATAAAGTGAAACGAAGTATAATTTGAGCCGTGCCGAGCGGAACTCCGCGTCTCAAGACGCTCGCGCACCCCACCCTTTGCACTGCTTTCTTTCAGCCAGTCTCAGGACGCTGTTCTAGCAGTGCAGACAAAGGCATGGGCACGAGCGCGTGGCTTTGGAAAGTGCCTCCTATGCACGAGGTCTCGTACAAACAAAAGCGTTCCGCTGAGCTAGGCTCACGCGCCTGTGCCTTTGTCTTCACTGCAGACATTTGTGAGATGGAGTAGAGGTCTCCTGATTGGTCGACGCTGTGTCCCACATTTAGTTTACGCTCTAAGCGTGGGGGGAATATTCGGCGCTGGCGGCGGCCTTTGCTCCGCCTATTGTCCAAACTCTCCTAATATACGGCTCTGCTCGCCGCTATAGGGAGTATTCACTGGCGGCCATAGCTGTGTGCTCGGCTGCGGAGCGCGTGCTGAACGCGAGCTTCCACAGTTCTTTCGCCACGTGCATTCCGCACCACCAAGATTGCCGGTCTTGGCAGCCTATTAATGCGAGCTCGTTCTGAGCATGCGCTCTAAACAGCGACCTCAAATATGGCGGCCAGTGAATACCTCCTATATAGACGTCTGCAAGCATGGCGTCCCGGCTGGTGCCCCATCCGTGCAAGCACGTGCAGCATGCACGTGAAGATAGCCTTGGCAGGCCTGAAATTCCACGTGCTTGCTCACACGAGGAAACATGGTGGCCGCTAGATGACCCTGTTTGCAGTCGTCTATAGACCTTTCCAATGTTTACAAAATCACAGTCCAGCGTGCGATCTTCACAGCCCAGCACGTGCGTGTTCATCGCTTCGGAAAGCGAGCAAAGCACGCGCCATACGCACGAACGCTCAAAATGGCACCGGCCACAAGCGCGTTTTTGGAAAGGTCTATAGACCCGTTGCTCTCGGGCAGGGGACGCGAGCGCGTCCGCAAGACGCGACCATGTTATGCTGGCAGCACCACCCAGGCGGCGCTTTAACGTTCGATTTCGCACGTGCCGCGTTCGAATGCAAGCATCTGTCAGCATCTGTAGACGCGCTATAACAAAGCGTATAAAAAAAGAAACTAAAAAAAAAAATTATGCAGCTCGCGGCCTCAGCGTCCCATTAAACATTCCTTTCAGCTTTATTATTTTATTGCTTTCTTTCATGGCTTCCGTGAGCCCGTATGCTTCACTTTACTTGATAGCGAAACCGAAGCTACTTGCTAAAGCATGTTCCCCTGAACGATGCTCGCACTGCACGAGCGCGCGTGCTTGGCAGGGACACTGAAAGCTCAGAGCTCGCTCTTGTAGCCTCTGCTACGCTGGCACTCAGAATGAAACGGAGTAAAAAAAACTGTAGTGGGGAAGCGTGTTGACGAATGTTCGAAACGCGAGCCAAATATTATATTTTGCTCGCCTGGAGCGCTGCTCAAAACTTGAGAGCTACGGGCCTATAGACCTTTTAAAAAAAGGGCCTCTGGCCGGTTCTATTTTCAATGTTCGTGCGTATGGCGCGTGATTTGCTCGCTTTCCAAAGCGACGAACATGCGCTTGCTGGGTTGAGGTTATCACACGCTGGGCTGAGGTCTTGTAGATATTGGAATGGTGTGCGGCCGCCATATCTCTGCTCGTGCGGAAAAGCCCGTGCAGTTTCAAGCTTGCTAAAGATATATCTTCACGCGCACGCTGCATGTGCTTGCACGCATGGGGCACCAGTCGGGTCGAATGATTCACTGGCGGCCATAGCTGTGTGCACGACTGCTGAGCGCGTGCTGATGGCTAGTGTTCGAGGCGGGGTTTAAGCCGCACGTCCGGAGGCTTCCTGGCTCGTGACGACGACCATTCCCCGAAGTGAAGAACCCAGGGGTCCAGAGGAGGTGGGAGAATTGGTAACGTAACGAACGGTTTAATTACATGGTTGCGATACAGTCGTCAAATCCGAGAGAACAACCGGAGCAGCCTCACGCTCCGCCTTATATAGGGTCCGTTTTCTCCCTCACTCTCCGCCAGGGCAGCAGGTGCGAGTAGCAAACCGCCGCCAAGTGCGTTGCAGCAAAGACCGCCGCGTCGTAGCCAGAAGTGCGTCGTAGCCATGGTTCTCCGCAGTTAGGTCATGCCTCTCTCCCCTTCCGGAGCGCACGAACCCACACGCACACACACACACGTCCTGTTGACGTCATGGACGCGTTGAGACTCGTTTTGGGCAGGCTCCGACAGGTGGGCGACAGTCCCGGACAGATCGTGACTCGTTTCCGCAGCGTTGAAACTCGGAAGAAGGTCGCCTAAGGTTCCCTTCTTAACAGCCCCTCCGGGGCCAGGGAAACCTCGAATGGCCGGTGGTACAATCGCTGGCCTGAAGAGGTGGGCTTGGAGTAGGCCTTGAGAAGACGCTGCAAGCACTAAACAAACTCCCAAACCTCTCACAACGGAGGCATCAGCGGAAACGTCCCCCACAACACCACGCCACACCGCAGTCAAACGCTCGGAATTCGCCAAAGACCCGCCAGACTGGATTACGGATTACCAAAATTTGGTACAATTCCGGGTATCGAGACTCCCCCGTCGCCAAAAGAACTCATTATTCCAACGAGGTCACTAAGAACAAAATACAAAAGACAAAAACTCTTCGCAATTTGTGAGGTCGTTTTTGGGTTTTAACGAAGTGCCCCCACTTAGATCCTCATTCCCGTGGATGACGAAGACCTCTGAGATCATCCCTACTGTTTTTCGTGATGTCAGAAAAATCTGCTCAACCCATCGGCATTGCCGTTAAATTTGCCTTTCCTTTTTCTTACGCTGAAGCCATAGTGATCGATTTTCACGTGATTTCTAGACGTGAAAATGCGGTCCTTATAGCGCCGATAAAACAATCCGCCTTTTTCATGCCCCGTCACATTGGTCCTAGCAATCTCCTGAACTGTACCGCGAAACCCTGACACACTAGGGTCGCTCTTCTGTTCGACTGTCAATGACACTCTGTCTACTCGTAGCAGAGGACCAAAGTTACGTGACGCCGGAGCTACGAGAGATCTTTCACTGATCCCGTCTTCCTCCGCCTTTTTCACCGGCTCGTTGGGACGGCGTACGCTTTCTAGTTCTACGAGGTCAGGCTGTTCTACAACCTGGTTCCTCTCATCCCGGTTTTCTGCCTCCAACTCTGGGAGTGCTTGCTCCCCGTCAGCTGCCTCTGGCTCTGGATCACTCGTCAACAAAGGGGCGACCTGACGCGATTTGGACCTCGTACACGACTGAACTAGCCATTCTCCCAGTTGTTGACCTCTTTCGCGCAGCAGGAAATCTGACCGGTTAGAAAACAAATAAGGATACTCCAACGGGACTGTTTGCGAGACAGCCGCCTCGGTTACTAGCTCTCCGAACGGGCCAATTATCCTTAAGGCCCGTTCACACACTTGCGTTCGGAGCGACCACTATGCTTACGAACGAATGCAACCGCTGCGACTTCAACGACAACTGTGCGCGACGTGTACACACACATGCAACCGCGTGGAACCACACGAATCAACAGCCAATAAGAAACGAGCTTCAGCTCTTGCTCCTAGCCAATAGTAAGGAACCCAGCTACGCTTACTAACATGGCGGACGGTTCCGTGCCCGACGCGGAGTTCTCACCGGAGCAGCCTGAGGCGCCCGAGGTTTCGGCTACGGCGTACAGTCACGAAGATCTGCTGTGCGCCTAGAATAGCTTTGTAAAGGCTGGTTCAGACATCTGAAACGAACCCGTTATCCACGACTGCGTCCGTTGTGACCGGAGCGACCGCTCTGCGCCGCGCGTACACTCTCTGCTACCACTGCAACAAGCGCAGCGGGTCGGCAGCAAGGCGACCGCCTCTCCGTTGCCGTCAGCTGTTTCAGCGGTTCCTCTAAAAAGAAGGGGACGCGCAGCCACTCACTTGCGTAACAGAAAATAGACAGACCGTCTTCTATGACCGCGTTATTATTATTTTTTTTCTCAGGATACGCTTGCAGGGTATAGTGCATTAAAAAAAGAAAAGGGATGCAGTACGCCGTCTTGCACGATCACGACTTTAATACACGACTTTGCCAACAGTACAAATCTCGCCACACGCCTTTTCTACGATTATAAAAGACGATGTAATCTTAGCAGCGATATAGCAACGTAGAAATATAATTTGACAGACGTTGCGAGCGTTCAGGATTTCTAACACTAATCACCTTTTTCGGGTGATGAAAACGCGTAAAAATTCGCATCCTTTACACGGTACGCACCAGTAATACCTTGAACTTGAGCACACGCATGGAATGCGCCAAAAAAGAAATCCGGGCGATGTTCGAGGACACAAATGCTAAGAAAGCACCACTGTAGTCGAAGTAAACAAACACGACGGCACGGGCGTTCCTGCTGTCTTGAGAGTGCCGCCACGAGATCGCCGCACGAGTAGGTGGATCTTCCCTTCTAGTACGTGCTGGGTTATCATGACGACACACAACGAAAATTCACAGTCAAGGATAGCGCTTTTACGAGGAACGATGAGCTTCCACCACGCCGTCCACGTCGACGATCACCACGACGCCATGCTTGAAAACAGAAGGAGCCCGGCACGACCGGCATGCAACGCGCGCGACCGAGCTTTCTTCGACCTGTGATTGGTCTGTCGCTCCCGTCGTTCCCGAACGTAACGAAAAAGTTCAGCCCGGCTCAACTCCTTGCGTTGCGAACGAACACGAACGAAACGACCGTTTGGCGCTTCGTTGCTATGGTAACTCGTCGTTCCAACCGGTTGCATTCGTTCATAAGCGTAGTGGTCGCTCCGAACGCAACTGTGTGAACGGGCCTTTACTGTCGCCATAGGCAGACAGACACTGTGCTTTTCGAGCAGCTGCTTGATCCAAACCACCTTTCCAGTAAAATCGGATGTCGTTACATACGACGGATGAACAACGTCCATCGTCGCTGCACTGTCCCGAAGCACCCTGCACGGCTTTCCGTTTACCTGGAGCTCGTGAAGATAGGGACGAAGAAGCTTCAGGTCCTTGTCACTACCGTTCACGTACGAGAACACAACCCGCGGTTTCTTACATCTGGCCGCTGTGTGTCCCGGCTCCTGACAGTTCTAGCACAGGAACGGCTTCCTTGCCTCGAACTGCCCTGTTGGGCTTTTCCGCGCCTCGTCTCCGTTCGAGTGTTCTGCGCTCTTTTCTGGGACCTTTTGTCCTGCTTCGGGCTTCTCGGGCCCGTTTTCTCGCGAGCCGTTTCCCTGTCGGAAGGTCTTGCGCTGATCGCTCCGGCCGGGTTCGCTTCCCTCTCCGCTCAGCTTTCTACGCGTTGCGTACTCTTCGGCTAGCTCAGTGGCCCTTTCGACAGAGTCGACTCCCACCCTATCCTGCACCCAGAGCTTGACTGACTGCGGAATGCTACGAAAGAACTGTTCGAGGCACACACACTCGACTACCTTGTCTCGGCTTTCGTACACTTCCTCGCTCTTCAACCATTCTATCAAGTTGGTTTTAAGCCCGTACGCGAATTCCGAGTAGCCCTCGCTGCTCTTTTTGGATGCGTTTCTAAACCTTTGACGGAACGCCTCGGCAGAAAGGCGGTACCGCTTCAAAAGGCTGGACTTCACCTTGTCGTAGTCGTCCGCGTCTCCAGCACTAAGGCGCACGACAACCTCTGCAGCCTCACAGGGCAACAAAGTCAAAAGCCGTTGCGGCCACGTTTCTGGGGCGAAGCTCAACTTCTCACATGTCCTCTCAAAGTTAACTAAGAATAGGCCCACGTCTTCCCCAACTTTAAACGGCTGCAGGAGCTTCTTCATTTGATACGACTCGGTCTCACTTGCTCGTACCGGAGCCCCAACTCTACTGTTCTGCGAGTTTAATCGCTGTTGTTCAATTTCGAGCTCTAGCTTTTTTAGCGCTCGTTCCTCTCTCGCTGCAGTCTGCGCTCGTTCCTCTCTCGCTGCAGCTTCGCTCTTAGTGTTCTGAAGCAGTTCTCACACAATTTTAATTTCCTCTGCTTCCGCGCTCTCTGAAATTGCTTTACTGATCTCAGATTTCTTCATCTTTTGCTCCACCTCCACACCCAATTCTTCACATAAACAGAGTAAATCTGTTCTCAGTAACCTCATTAGATCCATGATCGCTGCTCTTTAGCTTTGGCTTTGTTCTAAAACTTGTCGCGAGGTTGTACCAAAACCTAGCGCACGAGTCAAACACTAAGGATTCCCAGCAGTTCAAAATTAATTACCCATAATCTGAAGCCTGGCGAATCTCAAAGCAAAGTCCAAACGCTCACCCACAGATGTAGCACGATGTCGCATGGTCCGATCCCAACCGCTGCCAACCAGTTGTTCGAGGCGGGGTTTAGGCCGCACGTCCGGGAGCTTCCTGGCTCGTGACGACGACCATTCCCCGAAGTGAAGAACCCAGGGGTCCAGTGGAGGTGGGAGAATTGGTAACGTAACGAACGGTTTAATTACATGGTAGCGATACAGTCGTCAAATCCGAGAGAACAACCGGAGCAGCCTCACGCTCCGCCTTATATAGGGTCCGTTTTCTCCCTCACTCTCCGCCAGGGCAGCAGGTGCGAGTAGCAAACCGCCGCCAAGTGCGTTGCAGCAAAGACCGCCGCGTCGTAGCCAGAAGTGCGTCGTAGCCATGGTTCTCCGCAGTTAGGTCATGCCTCTCTCCCCTTCCGGAGCGCACGAACCCACACGCACACACACACACACGTCCCGTTGACGTCACGGACGCGTTGAGACTCGTTTTGGGCAGGCTCCGACAGGTGGCCGACAGTCCCGGACAGATCGTGACTCGTTTCCGCAGCGTTGAAACTCGGAAGAAGGTCGCCGAAGGTTCCATTCTTAACACTAGCTTCCAGGGTTCTTTTGCAACGTGCATTCCACACCGTCAAAATGGCCAGTCTTAGCAGCCTATTAATGGGGGCTCGTTCTGAGCATGCGCTCTAGAGAGCACCCACAAACATGGCGCCCAGTGAATACTCCTTATACTTCGTCTCACCTTAGCATGAAAAAAAAAATTGGTGTGTGTGTATGTTTATACAGCCTAGAACTTAGTCTGCCTCAACGGGTGACTTGTCTCCCAGCTGCAGACGAGAAATTTAGCCAGTGCAGTATACAACCGCTAGCCTGGGGTCTTTAACGTGCATCACGCAGTAGTGATATACGACCGCACACCGGTACGATACTCACCCAGATCGAAACGGGCAGGGGTGGGGATTACCTTAGCATGGACTAACTGTGAAGACTGTCCAAGCTTGAGCGGCTAGCCTTGACTCAATACGACGTAGAAGACAAGGCCTGCGCATGACGTTAGGTTAGTAGATCCCCGACCCGCCCCAAGCTGCAAACAGGCTGAACCTTGACGAGAGTATGTCACAACTGCGTCGCATTCACTGGCGGCCACAGCTGTGTGTGCGACTGCTGAGCGCGAGCTGATAGCGAGCTTCCACAGTTCATTTGCAACGTGCACGCGACACCATCGAGATTGCCGTTCCTAGCTCGTTTTCAGCATGTGCTCTATACTCCGTTCACCTTTACGTTGAGACTGCAGCCAATGCTACAGGCTCGAGCTGGGACGCGCTCCGGACTTTGAGACGTGCATTTCTAGCGCGAGCGCTCATTCTGAGGAAGAACGCTCTAAAGCAGCGACCGCGAGCTCTCCTGCTTGTGGCGTTGGCTGCATTCTCTGCTTAAGAGTGAACGGAGTATAAATAACGCCCTCAAAAATGGCGTCCAGTGCCAGTGCCAGCGTCCAGCGAAGGACTTTGCAGCCCTTCGCACAGCAGTAAGGCATTTTCACTCATGCATTTGACGCTCCACGTGAACGTCTAACTTCATCGTATGCTACAGCAACAGACACTCGGCGTGAGCATCTGTTTCATTATCTGTTACACAAACCACTGAAGCAGGCGATGGAGCAGTCGATGTCGCAGACGATGTAGCAGACGATGGGGCTCATCCGGGCTAGCTAGGGGGCGCTGAGGGGTCTACTAGTTAGAGTTCCTGTATAGGCTCCCTACGGGAGCCAGAGTTGCGCGTTTGATTCCACATGCCGCGTGCCGCCCTCGCCGCTATTCGCCGAGATCCGATCACGTGAGGAGCCGTATCAAGTGTCGTGCAGCAAAGTAGACGTTGCACGCGCCCCGGCGTACGTTCCCAGGCTTTTGAGCCCGCCGCGCGCCTCGAACGCGCGGCGCTGCTATTCGCCGAATTCAGTCACGTGAGGAGCTGGATCCACATGCCATGCGTGAACGCGCAACTCTGGCTCCCGTAGGGAGCCTATACAGGAACTCTACTACTAGTTAAACTACTAGCGATGACGTTTAGAGGAAGAAACGCGCAGGCCTTGTGTTCTAGGTGGTATTGCTTGGGGGATCGGTGGCCGAGTGGGCTAGCGCACACCAGCTCGGAGCACGAGAAGCGAAAGCTCGCGCTGCAGAACCCAGGATCCTGGGTTCAATCCCCACCCCTGCCCGTTTCGATCTGGATGAGCATCGTACCGGCGTGCGGTCGTGTATCACTACTGCGTGATGCACGTTAAAGACCCCAGGCTAGCGGTTGTACTGCACTGGCTAAATTTCTCATCTACAGCTGGGAGACTCGTCGCCCGTTGAGGCAGACCAAGTTCTAGGCTGTATAAACACACACACAACCCAATTGTTTTGGTATTGCTTGACTGCCTTGACTGGAGCACTCACTACACGAGCGCTCGTGCAGCCGAGGCTTTATTCAAAGCAACTACACTTCGTCTCACCTTAGTATGGACTATTGTTAGCCGCGCGTGCTAAAAGCGCGAGCTAGTCGCTTTGAATGAAGCCGCGGCGGCTTCACGAGCGCTCGAGCAGCAAGTGCTCTAGTCAAGGCAGTCAAGGCTGGCCGCTCGCGCTAGCACAGCCCTCGCGGTTAGTCCATGCTAGGGTGAGACGAAGTATAGCTCGCTCTTTTAGCATATGCGGCTAACAATAGCGCATGCTAATGGCGAATTCAGGTGGTCAATAATAGACCGATCTCACCAAGCGTTCCATGCATGCGTGACGCCACCATAGCTGTAGTTCGTAGGAGGCAGACGCCAGTTCACGAGACAGCTCATGCCGCCTCGTGCTCTGCTCGCGCAGACCTCCAGCAGGGTTTTCGCGCGTGCAGGAAGACTACAGCTCCCACGATGCATGTCGGCAACGGTGGCGTACTCAAACTAGCTGGTGAGATCGGTCTATCGCCGGCGAGCCCTTGCCGGCGGCACCGGCGACCAAAAACGCTCCAGCGGCGCACCACGTGACCCTCTCTACCCGAACACAAAGCGCCGGCAACTGGGTTTTTATTTGCCTGGGTCGCGCGTGAGCTTCGTTGACTTCTTCCTCGATTAATATATGGTACAATGAGCACGCTGTATGTGTCAACAACACAAATACCGACTCTCTCAGATGTGTGTAAACACAAGCGGCTTCGCAATAGTTTTCGAAATATTAACATTACCGCAGTCAGCAGAGCTTACAATACATTAAATTATAAAATGAATGAAAGGCGAAGATGAATAAATCGGTGCGGTGCTGCCCGCACACGCGTCAAATTTCAATAATTTTTTTTTTTTTTTTTCCGAGGAACTTTTGCCATTTTACAAGGATCGTAAGGAGGCTTGCCAGCGTCGCTTTTCATATTCTGTTTTATTGTTATTACTTTTTTTTGAAATCCTCAGTTTTCTCGTTTCGCCCACCCCCCTTGAAATTTTAATGCGTATTCATGTGTCGAGCTGCATCACTTTCCATACATTATTTTTCTATTTATTACACGTTTTTACACCGCTGTAAAAATAATGTATGATGCAGCATGTGTACCAGAGTAAACTGACCTTGCGCAGGCTGGACAAATTCTTACGAAAAAATTTTGGCTTCCCTTTAAAGGATTAATTCTCTTCGCCTTTGTTGGTTTCTGTTATGTCCGGCCATAGGAGGCTATGGTCCGGCATAACATGTCAAAAGAAGAAGACGCGCCTCGTCTTCTTCCGCCATAATCAGATAGTGTGCGTGGCAGCGCATGCGGGCACATTCGGTCACGCCGCCATCAAGATCGGCAGTTGTGAGCGACCAGAGTAAAGCTACTCGTTGTGCTTTCAGTAAGCGGCTCCTGATTACTTCGCACTTAACAGTTTCGATATCTTGTCTCGGAAGCTAAAAGAGTGTCTGTCTCGATGGCTTCGTTACGGTAGCTTCGTTTGCGACTTGAACCCGCTATTTGCCGCTTTCGGCGAGCATTGTTTCGTTTGGTTTCATTTCCCGGATCGGATGTGGCGATACCGGACTCAGTCTGGCACACAGTCTGCCCGACCTCTTGGAGGTCGGGCAAAAATTGTGCCGGCAAATTGCCGGCTCGCGCCTGAAAAGCGCCACCCGAACAGCTTGCGCTCGCCAGCCTTTGACCACGCGAATGCTCTTGCCGAAGATATGGCCAAATATTTTGCCGGGAAATGACCACCTGAATAGCCCCGTGCACGACCGAAAGCGTCGCTGTGGTCGGCCTTCCACGATTGGCCGAACGCTGACTATGACGTCGGAAAGGGGATTTATCATCGACGAAATAAGAGGAATGAAAGGACTTTAATTTTGACGGTGTTGGCAGTGTTGCTTTGAGAGTGCAATGATTTCAAGCTTCCACCATGCTAATAACAAACACCATCGAACTTGTTGTTTGCAAGGTAATGACGTCACAAGGGGGAACCACAGGAGGGCGCCACCAAAACTTCTCGCCGCTAATAAGGGGAGACGAATTATAGGCAACAAGAGGAAAGTAACAACACGTGCCGGCTTCATTGCGGGATGGCATCCTTATATAGATCACGTTGGGTGCCGAGCTCGGCCTCAGCAGCTGTGCCATCATGTCCGCCAAAAAGTTCCAGAGGAACCGGGAAATGTAATGAAATGAAGAAGAAACAAAATTGCGGAATCGCAGGATGGCGGACATGCGTCGGGCGTCGGGTCGGGGCCACGGTGGTCGGGGCGTACTGCTGAAAGGAACTATGTCACTCCACCGGAAGTAGAACTTTCTGACTCCACGAGCCCCAAGTCCGAGGACGGAGCTCCGGAGTTTGGCTCGAGTCACGAGCACCGGAAGTGCGTATGGCGCGTTTAGTGGAAGGAGTGACTCGAGTCATGACTCCGAGTCTCTACTTTACGCACCCAATGTTGATCATAGCCACGCGCTAGGGTTGGCAAAGCACAGGACACGCGCTGAGTTCCAGACATTGTTACGGTTCGGCTATTGTCGTCATCGCAGCGATTGGGCACGGGCCACTACTCGAATGCTTGTCGAGCTATTGATTATCCCTAGCCCAAATCTAGTGCTCACGCAATGCTCGGGTCCAATCTATGAGACGCATTCAAATATCGTCACTGGGGGTGACCACCAGCTACGTCGTGAAATTTAGCAAAGGAGAAATAGAAAAAAAAAAAAACGCTCATTTTTGTTTTTGAAATTACACCGCAACAAACGAGTTTCTTGGTCAGGGGCATTGCGTGCGAGTATAGTTGGGTCCCACTAGTGCCAGTAAGCTGGTATAAAGTGAAAAACGTTCAAAGCGAATATCGTAGCACGGCCCCTTTAAATTCTCTCTTGAATGCGATGTTGTTGACGTCGATACAAGTCTCTACATCTTTTACCCTATACCCTATACCCTGTACCGCCATCAAGATCGGCAGTTGTGAGCGACCAGAGTAAAGCTACTCGTGCTTTCAGTAAGCGGCTCCTGATTACTTCGCACTTAACATTGGCGACGAAGGCGGACCAGAACCGCACAAGGGAAGACTTGCATCGCTTGAACGATGTCAGTGCTACAAGGCAAGATCAAAGAGTTCGACGGTACGGCGAGGTCGGCCTGGGCGGAGCGCTTGTACTTCTACTTCCAGGCGAACGATGCGCAAGACGCCGGAAAGAAGAGGGCACTACTGCTGACTTTATGCGGCGCAGAAACCTACAACACGGTTCGAGCGCTAGTTGCACCCCACAAGCCAGGGGAAGTTTCTTTCAACGACATTTTGTCCTTGCTAGGGGACCATTACGATCCAAGACCATCCGAACTCTTCTGTCGAAGCAAATTTCAGAGGCGTGATCAACATCCAGGAGAGTCCATTGCTTGCTACGGGGCAGCACTTAAGAAATTGGCAACTGACTGTAACTTCGGCGTGTTGACGACAGCTACATCGCCAACGACGACAGCGGATTCGTCGAGTGCCGGCGGCAGTGTGTCAGCGGGGTCGTCAAGCTCCGGAGGCATATTGGCTTCCAATCCAACGATGCTGCCGCTGGACGTGATGCTTCGTGACCGCTTCGTCTGCGGAGTTCAAGATGAGTGTATTCAACAACGTATTTTTGCAGAACAAAAACTCACATTCAAGCAAGCTTACGATATTGCCATCAGACTTGAGAGTACCGTGCAACAACAGCAGGAGCTGAAACTCCCCAAACCAGATCTCAACAAAATGTGTAGAACTACGAACCGGGCAGCCACCACCTCCACTGGTCAGCCGGAGATGCCGTGTTACCGCTGCAATGAGCAACACAGCGCAGGAACTTGTCGATTTCGCAAAACATCGTGCCGAGTTTGCAGAAAGACGGGTCACATTGAGAAGGCTTGCCGAATCAAGGCTCGATCCGGAGCTGGACAACGCTCGACCAACCTGGTCAGCGATGACCAAAACGAAACTGATCAGTCAGTGAGTGGTTTTGACATTCAGGAACTGAATGCTGTTCGTGCCAGCGTTGTGGTTCCCAAGTACCTCATAACGCTTAGAGTAGAAGGAAGAGCACTAGAGTTTGAAGTTGACTCTGGTGCAGTAGTCACGGTCATCAGTGAAGACACCTACGGGTGAACATGGCCAAACAAGCCACCTCCGTTACACAAAGAGGATGTGACGCTGGAGACGTGGACTACTGAAGGACTTCGAGTCCTCGGTTCAGCGCAAGTACACGCAAAGCATAAGTCTCAGGACTACATCCTGCCACTCCTAGTCACAACCGGAACAGGATGCAACCTGATTGGACGCAACTGGTTCTCAGCACTTCAGATTCGACTCAGTGGTATTCACCACATTGAGCAAGACCGTACTATCACAATGGTGCTCAGCGCGCACAGTGAGGTCTTCAAGTCTGGGATCACAGGGTACATCGAACCACCGGTGCACTTGGAGATGAAAGAAACAGCAGCCCCCAAGTTTCTTAAAGCCCGGCAAGTACCATTTGCACTACGGCCAGTTGTTGAATGCGAATTGCTAGCATTGCAGAAGCAAGGCATTATAGAGCCGGTTCAACACTCCGCGTGGGCAACGCCAACGCCTGACGTGGTTGTCAGGAGGAAAGATGGATCCGTGAGACTCTGCGGGGATTACCGCAGTACTGTGAACGACGCAGCAAAACCGGCATCCTACCCGCTCCCGACACCGACAGAGGCTCTATCAAACCTTCAAGGAGGAACTGTCTTTTCGACGCTTGATCTCGCGCAAGCGTATCAGCAGCTGCGAGTAACGGATATCACCGCCGAAATACTGACGATCAACACGATCAAGGGGCTCTGCAGAGTGAAGAGACTACCTTTCGAAATCGCGGCCGCTCCGGCGATATTTCAACGAGTCATGGAAACCACACTCGCAGCCATTCCGGGAGTTAGCGTTTACCTTGACGATATAATCATCAGCGGAACAACTCCAGATGAGCACGCGCGTCGGCTGGATGAGGTAATCTCACGGCTGGAAAATGAAGGGCTAAAGCTCAAGCAAAGCAAGTGCTTCTTCGGCGTGAAGAAGGTCAAAGTCTTAGGTCACTGCATAAACGCCGAGGGAATTCATCCAACCCAGGACAAGATCCAAGCAGTAGTCAAAGCACCAGAACCAGAGAACAAGACGCAGTTTCAGTCCTTTTTAGGCCTCCTGGCGTTTTACGACAGGTTTTTAAAGGATCGCGCGACAATCGCGAAGGAGCTGTACAAACTACTTGAGCAGAACAAAGAGTGGAGGTGGAAGAAAAACACCGAAGGGCTTCCAAAAAGCTGGAAGATCTAGTGGCGAAGTACACTGTGCTCGCACACTATGATGAAAAACGACCTCTAGTGTTGTCTTGTGACGCCTCACCATATGGAGTAGGAGCCGTACTTGCACAGCAAGATGCTGATGGGCGGGAGGCCCCAATCGCTTTTGCATCCAGAACGCTAGGCAGTGCCGAGCGGAACTATTCTCAACTGGATCGTGAAGGCCTCGCTATCGTGTACGGAGTTCACCACTTCCATCAATACATCGCTGGGAGGTCCGTGACCATATTCACAGACCATCAACCTCTGCTAGGTATCATCGGCTCCAACAAGCCTAGCTGTTCCACAAGTATTATCACCAATGATGACTAGATGGTGCGTGAAGCTGGCAGCCTACCACTACGACCTGAAGTACAGGCCAGGAAATCGTCACCAGAACGCAGACGCTCTCAGTCGGCTTCCGTTACCACACACAGAAGACGAACTGAATCCACCTGGCGACATCTTGATGTTTGAAGGCTTGTCACGGCCTCCTCTGTCAGCGCAACAGGTAGCACAAGCGACAGCAAAGGACACTGTGCTGGTTGAAGTGTTAGAAGCAATTCAGAAGGGCACTCTTCATCGGCTCAAATCACCCGAGTTCGCACCTTACACAAAAAAGGCGGCAGAACTGTCGACACACCGAAATTGTGTGACATGGGGGGCACGCATTGTGATCCCCACGCGGCTGAGGACGGACGCGTTGACGTTAATTCACGCGGGGCACCGTGGAATTGTCGCAATGAAGACATGCGCACGGAGCTACCTCTGGTGGCCCGGTATCGACGCAGACAAACAGTCATTCGTCGCAGAATGTAGTGCCTGCCAGACCCACCGCAAGACACCACCAAAGGAGCCCATGCCAGTCTGGCACAGACCCTCCCACCCTTGGGATACTGTTCACGTGGACTTTGCGGGTCGTGGATGCCTACACTAAATGGGTGGAAGTCCGAGTGATGCGGAACATGACGTCGGCTGCCGTCATTAGAGAATTGAGGGTTATTTTCGCAACTTTTGGCGTTCCCCGGAAGGTGGTTTCAGACAACGGCACAGCGTTTGTTTCCGAAGACATCAAGACTTTCTACCGGAATAACGGTGTAATATTCATCACAAGCGCGCCATACCATCCAGCAACTAACGGTCAGGCTGAACGCATGGTTCAAGAGCTGAAAATGGCACTAGCTAAAAGAGGAAGAGAAGATCTGAATTGTGTGGTTGCCAAATTTTTATTCTAACAACATACAACAATCCATGTGGCAACAGGCAACAGGAAAGACACCTGCTTGGATGCTTTTTGGAAGGGAACTTCCGTCTGCTCTCGAGCGACTAAAGACGTTCAGCCCCGAGACACCTGAAAGCACTGCCACCTTTACAAACCCACACAAGCTGAATGTAGGCCAAGCAGTGTGGGTTAAAGCATTTCCAAACGGTAAAAAGTGGATACCGGGAGCGATCGAACGTCAGCTGGGACATCGCTCTTGGATGATTCGGGTAGAGCAAGGTTCAATTCACCGGCACACCAACCACATACGGCCAAGAAGAGTGGCATCGCATAATCAACCTCCACAGACAGCTGTGGCACCCGCATGGGACATTAACAGCCGTGACGACTGGGGGGCTATGTTGCGCTTTTTGGACTCCCAGGAGACTAGGGAGAAGGAAGTGACGTCAACAACGCAGCAAATGCAGATTGGATGTTGATTTTGTTTTCTTTTGTCAACATCCAATCTGCGTTTGCTCTAGTCGTTGACGTCACTTCCTTCTTTCAAGTCTCCTGGGAGTCCAAAAACCGCAACATAGCACCCCTGGCACCGCGACCCGCGACAACCATCAGGGACAACAGCACAACTGCGATTCCCGAGGAATCGCTTCCTGTGTTGCCGCTGGCAGAGCCTGACACTTCAGGCACTCGAAGGAGTTCCCGAGACCGGCGACCACCTCAAAGATATGGACATGACGTCTAGTGGGGGGAGGTGTTATGTCCGGCATAACATGTCAAAAGAAGAAGACGCGCCTCGTCTTCTTCCGCCATAATCAGATAGTGTGCGTGGCAGCGCATGCGGGCACATTCGGTCACGCCGCCATCAAGATCGGCAGTTGTGAGCGACCAGAGTAAAGCTACTCGTTGTGCTTTCAGTAAGCGGCTCCTGATTACTTCGCACTTAACAGTTTCGATATCTTGTCTCGGAAGCTAAAAGAGTGTCTGTCTCGATGGCTTCGTTACGGTAGCTTCGTTTGCGACTTGAACCCGCTATTTGCCGCTTTCGGCGAGCATTGTTTCGTTTGGTTTCATTTCCCGGTTCGGATGTGGCGATACCGGATACAGTCTGGCACACAGTCTGCCCGACCTCTTGGAGGTCGGGCAAAAATTGTGCCGGCAAATTGCCGGCTCGCGCCTGAAAAGCGCCACCCGAACAGCTTGCGCTCGCCAGCCTTTGACCACGCGAATGCCCTTGCCGAAGATATGTCAAAATATTTTGCCGGGAAATGACCACCTGAATTCGCTATAAGGTGAGACGAATTATAGGCAACAAGAGGAAAGTAACAACACGTGCCGGCTTCATTGCGGGATGGCATCCTTATAAAGATCACGTTGGGTGCCGAGCTCGGCCTCAGCAGCTGTGCCATCAAGTCCGCCGAAAAGTTCTAGAGGAACCGGGAAATGCAATGAAATGAAGAAGAAACAAAATTGCGGAATCGCAGGATGGCGGACATGCGTCGGGTGTCGGGTCGGGGCCACGGTGGTCGGGGCGTACTGCTGAACGGAACTATGTCACTCCGCCGGAAGTAGAACTTTCTGACTCCACGAGCCCCAAGTCCGAACGGAGCTCCGGAGGTCGTGCTCCGGAGTTTGGCTCGAGTCACGAGCACCGGAAGTGCGCATGGCGCGTTTAGTGGAAGGAGTGACTCGAGTCATGACTCCGTGTCTCTACTTTACGCACCCAATGTTGATCATAGCCACGCGCTATAGGGTTGGCAAAGCACAGGACACGCGCTGAGTTCCAGACATTGTTACGGTTCGGCTATTGTCGTCATCGCAGCGATTGGGCACGGGCCACTACTCGAATGCTTGTCGAGCTATTGATTATCCCTAGCCCAAATCTAGTGCTCACGCAATGCTCGGGTCCAATCTATGAAACGCATTCAAATATCGTCACTGGGGGTGACCACGAGCTATGTCGTGAAATTTAGCAAAGGAGAAATTGAAAAAAAAAAAAACGCTCATTTTTGTTTTTGAAATTACACCGCAACAAACGAGTTTCTTGGTCAGTGGCGTTGCGTGCGAGTATAAGGAGTATTCACTGGGCGCCATATTTGTGGGTGCTGTTTTGAGCGCATGCTCAGAACGAGCCCCCATTAATAGGCTGCTAAGACCGGCAATCTTGATGGTGTGGAATGCACGTTGCAAAAGAACTGTGGAAGTTCGCCATCAGCACGCGCTCAGCAGTCGCGCACACAACTATGGCCGCCAGTGAATACTTCCTATAGTTGGGTCCCACAAGCTAGTATAGACCGACACGCTGTTTACAAACAAACCCGCTTTTGTCCACACCAGGTGTGGGCACTGCGCGTGCGCAGAAACCAAATTCGCGTGAAGTGAAGCGTCTGCGCATGCTCAGTGCCGCCGACAGCGCCACCGCAGCTGCGTGACGTCAGGGCCGCGTGCTGGTCTATAAAATGAAAAACGTTCCAAGCGAATATCGTTGCACGGCCCCTTTAAATCTTCTCCTGAATGCGATGTTGTTGACGTCGATACAAGTCCCTATACCTTTTTTTGCGTTTGAATTGCTGATTTTATACTTTTCTCGTAATGTCTGACTCATTTAGTGGCCTCGGCGAAATGAACAAGGCAAGGCTCGTTGGAAGGCAAAACGTTGCGTGAATGGTGTGATGTACAGGTCCCCTCAAAGTAAAACGGAGCGTCGGAGCGGCGACCGAACTGCATCACCGCGCTATCTAGCAGCGCCGGCTGCAACTCATAGGCTACATCTACACATGCGCACGTGTCTTCAGCGGGGGCCTCCATTTGCTTCTTCCAACCCATAAGTTATCGGTGGCTCGAGCGGCGCAACGCTCTTCCTAAAAACGCCGCCTGATAGACTCGCCCCCCTCCCTCTCAATTGCGCTCAGCGTTATCTCCCCGTGCGAGCCGAACACCTAGCGGTGTTTATCGGAACAACGTTTGGCAGCTCGAGACGCCGATAATGCGAGGATCAAACAAGAAAGACGGAGGACACCGCGAACGCACGCGCGCATGCGCAGACGGCCCCTATCAGTTCCAGCCGGCCCTGCTAGATAGCGCGGCGATGCAGTTCGGTCACCGCTCCGGCGCTCAGTTTTACTTTGAGGGGACCTGGTACATACGTTGCAGAGTGGATGGGAAGCCCTGATTCATGTGATGCGATTCTACTCGCTATTTTCAGTTGTGACGCTGCTCCTATACTGAAAAAATAGCGTGGACGGAAGCTGCGGTTCTCAACCTCGGAACTAAAGATTGCAACCAGAATCTCACCACATGAACCAGGAATAACAAACAATCAACGATTGACACCAGCTACAAAGGTTGACAGTTTGATACATTAGCCCCCATGATCCCGGAGTAAAAAACCAGCCGTCAGATGGTCATACAAATAAGCTTTTCTTGTAAAGCTCGTCAAAATATTAGGCTCTGGAGACAATCAGCCATCTGCGTTAAGTCCCTATTTTTAACTCTTTTTGTTCACGTTCCGCCCATTGAATAGCGCGTCGAAAGAGCCTAGTTACGCACCTCATCTTGTCTCACCAGCGACTCCTTCTGCGCAATAAAGTCCCTCTGCTACGGTCACCGAATGTCAATAGACGCGCTGGCGAACTCAGCGTCTCAGGCATGGAGGTAGGAAGCTTCTCGAGGCGACATGACGCTGTGGAGGGAGAGACACGCCCCCAACGATGACCAAAACCGAGAGACGCTATTGGACGAAAAAGAGAGTAGACTTGGCGCCAACCTTTTTCGTCCAATAGCGTCTCTTGGCTTTGGTCATCGTTGGGGCCGCGTCCACTGATCTCTATTTTAGTAGGCTGGATCGCGGATCGGGAGCCCGTCGGTGTCGCCACCGGCGGCCATTTCATTTATTGAACCTTAAGGGCCCGTGAGGGCATTACATAAGGGGGGATCATTCATATTATACATTAGAAAAACAGACACAAAAATAAATATATTCAGGAAAAGGTTGGTAAACGGTTAACAACATAAAAAGTGCAATTGAAGACTTGATTTAAAGGCGTTTGGGTCTACGATGGTGACGATGGAGGATGGGAGGCTGTTCCAGTCATTGATAGCTTGTGGGAGGAAAGATCGGTTGAAAGCGTTTGTTGAGCCAGAGATCCTTTTGATGGTACAGTCGTTGTTTAGGCGAGATGATGTTCGATCGGGAGGTGATAATAATGCTGTTTTAAGGTCAGGACAGTGATAATAGATTTTGTGAAGGAGGCAGAGCTGGGAGACGTTCCTACGAAGCTGCAAAGAAGAAAGGGTTAGTGGACTTTTTAGGGAAGAGACACTGATGGAGTTATCGTACGTGGAGAGGATGAAACGGGTGGCCCTGTTTTGAATTGCTTCCAAATGATTGATAAGGTAGCCTTGATGGGGGTTCCAGATGGAGGCAGCATATTCTAATTTGGGTCGGATAAGTGTGTCGTAGGCCAGTTTGCGGACAGTTGGTGGAGCAGGTCGAAGGTTACGTCGGAGTACTCCCAGGGTCCTGGAGGTGTCTGCGGAGATGGCTTCAATGTGATTATTCCATGAAAGGTCTGATGTTAATTTTACACCGAGATATTTGTACGAAGGAACGGTCTCAATGATATCGGAGCCTAAGTAATATTGATAGGACAAAACGTTTTTTTTTCTAGTGAAACAGATTAGTTTACATTTAGATTTGTTTAATGGCATCAGCCACTGTTCGCACCATTTATTAATTTTTACTAAATCATCTTGGAGTTGAATGTTGTCATGCACACTTGTTACTTTGTTATATACGACACAGTCATCTGCAAACAGGCGAATATTAGATAAGATAGTGGCCGGAAGGTCATTTATGAATATTAAAAAAAGTAGGGGACCCAGTACGGACCCTTGAGGAACGCCAGATGAAACGTTTGTTAGGGCAGACTCATGGTAATTTGTAACCGTGTATTGCACCCGGGAAGAAAGAAAGTCACGTATCCATGAGAAGATTAGCGGGTCAAGACGAAGGGATGCCAGTTTGGAAAGTAGTCGTTGATGGGGAACATGATCAAAAGCCTTCGAAAAATCCAGAAAGATGGCGTCAGTCTGAGCCGACACTCGAGATTAGTATGTAGGTCATGAATGAAGTCGCAAAGCC
>JABSTQ010001147.1:0-32827 GCA_013358835.2 Ixodes persulcatus | reverse complement strand
ACCATTGTTGCCTGTTTTCTTTTCAGATCATGCGTTAGTTTCGTTTATTATTGGGGGGCAATTTAAAAAGCCTAAATTTCAATGGGATCTGTGGAAATTTAACGATACCCTTCTTGAAGATGAGGTCTTTAATGATAGTGTACAGAAACTGATAAATACGATGAAAGGAGATGATGAAAGTGCGATTGAAAGTTGGGAGAGGTTTAAATGTGAACTGAAACTCCGGGCAGTAGAGCGCTCTAGCCAGCTAACCTATTGGAAAAGAACCGAGGAAAAGCTTCTCCTCGACGATCTTCAGAGAGTTTGCAAACTCGAAGCGAAATCCAGGACGGTTTGCGGACGATCTCCAGTTAGTAAAGAATACTATTGCGGAGCATGAAACAAAGAAGTATAGAGGAGCTCTAGTCCGCGCTCGGGCCGAGAAATACATACTGGGGGAGCGGCCAACGAAAGGGCTTTAAGTGCTGAGTCAAGACACGGGCAAAAGAAAACAATAGATCAAATAGAATACGGTGGCTATACTTCGTTTCACCTTCGGTCCGAGCGCGGACGATGGTATGAACCGAAGGGCCAATCAAACAGCGCAAAAAGCGCAACGTCAAGGCGTGCTCTCTGCTCTTGATAGGACTAGCCGGCGTAGGAGCACGCACAGAGAGACGGCGAATACCGGCTGGTTCTATCAACTGCAGAGAGCACGCCATGACGTTGTGCCTCTTCGCTGTTTGATTGGCCCTTCGGCTCATTACATCGGCCGCGCTCGGACCGAAGCTGAAACGAAGTATATAAGAGTAGTTGCCCAGACGTGATTCAGAAAGCATTCGTGGAATATTACAGCAATCTGCTCCAGAGAAAGGAACATGGGAATGATACACAACTTCAAGATTATCTTGCGGTTATGCCTCGTCTAAATGACGAGATAAAAGAAAGACTAGAAGAGTCGATAAGCGTGAAAGAAGTTGAAAGTGCCATTGACGAGCTGCCGATAAAGAAGTCTCCTGGACCAGACGGTCTGACTGCGGCAATATATAAGAAATATAAAAATGATGTCGCTGGGTTCGTTCACGCAGTTGTACTCGAAGCACATGACAAGAACAGGTTGCCGCCCTCATTTTAAACACATATACTGTCCTAATCCCAAAAAGCGATAATGCCCAACAGCTTCAATACGTTAAAAATTATAGGCCAATAGCGCTCAGCAATGTGGATTACAAGATAATCATGAAAATTTTAGCAAAGAGATTACAGAATGTTATTTGTGAAATAGTTGGAGAGCACCAAACCTGTGGAATTAGAGGCAGATCTATTCTAACTAACATTCATATCGTAAGAAGTTTATTAGAATTGTGTGATGATGATCTTGATCAAGTGGCTATGCTCCAGATCGACCTGGAGAAAGCTTTTGATCGTGTGCAACACTCTGTTTTGTATAAAATATTGGAACATGTAAATGTGGGGGATTTGATTTTACGTTTCGTTAAAATGGCTTATTCCGGATGTACCACTCAGCTCATAGTGAACGGAAAGCCATCTACGTACATTAGTGTAATGTCTTCTGTGAAACAAGGTTGTCCATTATCGCCCTTATTGTTTAGTATTTATTTAGAGGCCTTTTGTAGAAAAGTTTTTCAAAATAGGTGTATTATAGGTTTTACACTGCAGTCTACAGAGATCAAGCTGCTATCGTATGCAGACGATATTGCTTTATTTTGTAAGGACAAGAAGAGTATAGTAGAAGCCGTCAGTGAGGTTAAAACATTTTGTCAACTAACAGGTGCTGCGGTCAATTGGGATAAGTGTTGTGGTCTTTGGCATGGCACTTGGCCACGAAACCTGATATTTTTGAAGGTATTCCTTTTACGTCAACTCCATCTAGGTACTTAGGAGTTCCACTGCAGCACTATAAGAAATCAAACGAGTACTGGGCAACTGTTGTTGAGGATACGCGCGAGAAGACTAGTAAGTGGGGTGGCTGGGAATTGTCTATATTTTCACGAGCTACTGTCTGTAATGTTTTTTTAATTGCCAAATTCTGGTATGTGCTTCAGGTTTTGGCGTGCGCCAGAGTCAATATACAAAAGCTGCATCGGGTCTTTGCTGTTTTTATCTGGGGTTCGGGTTGGGAAAGAGTTCGCCGCGACAATCTGTTTCACCGTGTCAGCAAAGGTGGGCTGTCATTATCGCATGTCTTTGTGAAACAAGTTGTGTCACGTTTTATATTCCTCCGGGATCAAACCACTCCTTTTCTTCGTGCCATAATCCAGACAAGGTTATCTGACGAGATCCCTTCGTTTGTTGTTTCTTCGAGCTGTCGTAAGCAAGGCAAGATTGGTAGCTTTCTTCGTGAAGTGATTGATGCGTTTCATTTCCTGTCTGTACGTTTTTCTCTAGAGTATCTCTCAAGTGTCCATCGAAGGCGGTTAACGAGAGGCATTATTGAAACTGTTTTTCCTGTTCCCATTTACCGGTCAGTGTACCCAGCAGGCCCAGGGCATGATGTTTTATCACGTGTTAAAAAAATGTCAATTCCCCCTTCTATAAAGACTTTCTTCTTTAAACTACACACGGGTACACTTCCCGTAAAAACTTGGCTCCATGAGAAAAATATATTCGTTCCGTGGGGTGTTCACTGTTTTCTATGCAAAGCACCAGAGACAATAGAACATGTATTTTTAGATTGCTGGGACGCTTTTCTGTTCTGGGATGTCCTCAAACGAACTATTAAAAAAGACATACCGATAACACCTTACGAAATACGGTTCCTTCCAGTAGAGAAACACGATGAAATCCCTGTTGATTTTGTCATGATCCTGGGCCTGCAGGCAATATGGCGTTGCAGGATGGCTGTGCGCAATGCTGAAGTGGATGTGCGCCCTGTAAGAATGTATTTTATAGAAACTGTACGCCGTGTAAAAGCTGTGTATGCCACAATGGTTTGCCCGCCCGAGTGGGTATCCATACTGGATGTTCTGGAACACCTGAAGGAATTTTAAAGTTCATGTGCGCATAAACTTTTTTTTTTGCGCGCATGATTTTATCTTTTAAAAAAATGTTATGTAAATTTGTCAAAGCAGGCAATAAAAAAAAAAAAAAAAAAAAAAAAGAGCGCGTGGTCGAATTGTTACCGGGCTTGGCTCTCGCGCGGAGATTTCGGGTTCGATACCAGGGAGCGGACTCCTTTTAGATGCGGAGCATCTCTTGCTCGGGTCTATGTCCCGCGGCGTCGGCGTTGTAGTCGGCACTCGAACTACGCCCCGCAGGGGGCACCTGTGAAAGCAGGTGTTTGGAGAGTGGCGTCTCCACGGACCCCGAGCTCCGCAGGGGGCGCCTGCACCTTAGGTGCTAGGTGCTTGGTGAGTAGCGCCACCACGGACCCCAGCCACATTGGCTACATTACGGACCCTGAGTAAAAAGTGGCTAAGACCCACCCACGTCTGGCTGTGCGTGGCGAGCCCGTGTCCGGGGAAAAGGGCATCCTGGTGGTTGAGCTGAACCCGGGGTAGGTTTGGACCCTTCGGGGCCCCCCGGGTGAGGCAACACACCACTTTGGCCCCCGCTTCTCGTAGACGGGTGTCCTGGCTTGGCCCGACCAGGATGATGCAGTCAGTCGCCATTTCTTCTACTATCCCCTCTCTTCTTTCTCTTTCCTCTTCTCTCGCCTTTTTCTATTTCAACTTCTTTGGCGGCAAGGGCTAACCTTGGGTGGCGACAGACCCCCTGTCTAGCACCACACTGGGTTATAGTGCCTGGGCAGCGCTGATAGTGTAATGTCGTCAGCCAAGCCATTCTTTGCTATGGCGCATTACCTATCCCCGTGTTGGGCTCCGTGGTGGGTGGCGCACCCGGGGCACCGAAGATTCTCCCATTATTATGGGTTCCAAACGCAACTTTCTTGATCGGCCTCTGAAAAGAGGCCGCACCGAAGCTCTACTTCTTGGAAAAACACCAGCTACAACTGAAAAATTTCCAAAATTCCTCGTCATGCATTCGGAGACCGAAAAACCTCTTGCCAAACTGTCCCCATTCCTCGTCGCGAAGGCGATAGAGGGAGTGGTTGGTAAAGACTTTCATGCCAAGAAAATGTCATCTGGCGACCTCCTCATCCAGATTAACACTAAGCGACAAAGTGATGCTCTCTTAGCGCTAAATTCTATCTCGGACTATAGGGTCACTGTCACAACTCACCGCACCCTTAACACTATTCAAGGTGTCATCTCTGAGGATGACCTCCTTGATACACCAGAGGAAGAAGTCGTTGAGGGGCTGGCCACACAGGGAGTGATGGCTGCACGACGGATCACCCTACGTCGGGACGGCGTAGAATTGAAAACCAAGCACATTGTTTTAACTTTTGAATCAACCTCTCTTCCCGAAGTTGTTCAAGCCGGCTACCTCCAGTGCCGCGTCCGCCCCTATGTGCCGAACCCGCTGCGCTGCTTTAAGTGCCAGCGGTTCGGTCATGGGTCGCGGAGCTGCCGGGGGACCAACAAGTGTGCCAAGTGTTCTAGCAAAGAGCACGTTGCTGAAAAATGTGAGAGCGAACCTCTGTGTTCAAACTGTGAAGGCCACCACCCTGCCTATTCCAGATCCTGCCCTGTCTGGAAACAAGAAAAAGAAATTCTTGCACTAAAAATCAAAGAAAATATAAGCTACATTGATGCAAAAAAGCGCTTTGAGTTTGTCTCTAAGGGCTCTTATGCCCAGGCCGTGCGCAGGGGCCCGGCACGGTCGGTGGTGTCGACGGGAACGCAGACGTCTTCGGACGACTTGCGTCTCCCGTTAGGTCCCCCTTCCTCGGGAGCAGTGCTAGTTCCACTGCCTCCAAACCGCAAGGTGGATGCTCCCCCATCAGCGTCCACCTCGGGAGCGGTGCCCATGGCACCGCCTCCAAACCGCAAGGTGGATGCTGCTGCGTCAGCATCCACCTCAGGGCAGGGGATGACCTCCCCTGCCCCACCTGCTGCTTCGGGAGTTCGGGGCCGGGGTGTCCAATCCCGGACCTCTGCTCCGCAGAGGAAGCCTGGGGAGTCCCCCAAGCAGTCGACCTCTGCAGGTCAACCTGAGGCCATTGTCTCCCCAACAGAGGAGCCAATGGATGAGAGCGGACCCAGATCTGACGAGGACGCCCTCCTCTCGGGATCTGAGTCCTCCTCGTGCGCTCCCAGTGGTCCCACTGGGAAATGGAAGGAAGTTACGAAAAAGAAAAATGCCCCGCGTATTAAGATCGATTTTAAGACCTGAAGACCCCTTTTGATCAGTATGTTCTCGTTTTTTCTCTTTCGCGTTTTTAACTTTTTAATATTTGTTCTACTGTTTTTTAAAAAATGAGTTTTATGCAGTGGAACTGCAGAGGTCTTTTTAGTAATTTAGACGATGTGAGGTTCCTGTTACATAAACATGAACCTTCCGTATTCTGTCTGCAGGAAACATATCTGAAGCCATCTAATATAAATTTTCTTAAATCGTATCAGATATATAGGAGGGATCGCGTGACGACCTCTGGCGCTTCTGGGGGAGTTGCAATTATTGTAGACAGTAGTTTACCTGCCTGCGAAGTCTCCCTTAACACCTCTTTGGAGGCTGTCGCAGTAAGGTTGCTACGAGATCGCCTTATTACCATCTGCTCCATTTACATTCCTCCTTCATCATCCTTGGAACTTTCCCAGCTTGAAGCCTTAGCTGACCAACTGCCTGAACCCTTCATTTTAATGGGCGATTTTAATGCACATAACCCGCTCTGGGGTAGTGATCGGACTGACACCCGGGGTTCTGTTGTGGCACGGTTTTTGTCTCTTAGAGAAGTGTGCGTTTTAAATACTGGAGCACCAACATATTTTAGTTCTCATAACTGCTCTTTCTCTTGTCTTGACCTCACTATTTGTTCATCTGCGATTTTTACCGACTTTACTTGGAACGTATTAGATAATCCTTATGGGAGCGACCACTTCCCAGTGTACCTTTCTCCGCTAGAAGTTCTACCTAGGCTTCCCTGTTGTCCTCCTCGTTGGAAGACCTCTTTAGCAGATTGGGAGCTTTTTAAGTCAAGCATTCCTTCCTCCTTGGACCTTTCACAAGTGGCTTCTGTGGACGATGGAAATGCACTAATAACAACAGCAATCCTCGAGGCAGCCCGTTTGTCCATCCCACAGACATCCGGAAACCTGCCGAGACGCCCAAAGCCATGGTGGGATGATGAGTGCAGAAAATCCCGAAATCGACAAAACTGTTCTTGGGGAAGATTTAGAAGGTATCCGACCTCCAGAAACCTCCTGGCATTTAAACAGTTGCGGGCAAAAGCCCGCTATATCAGAAAACAGGCCAAAAAGAAATCCTTCTGCTCGTATGCATCCTCCATCAATAGTTTCACACCGGCCAAGATTGTCTGGGACAGAGTGAGAAGAATGGAGGGCGACTACCGTTCTTTCTCAATCCCCTTGCTCTTAGCTGAGAATGGAGAAGCTTATTCATCGTTATATGAACAAGCCAATGCACTGGGTAAGCACTTTGCACAAGTCTCCAGTTCCGAAAATTACTCTACAGAGTTTCTACGGTATAAGTCCAAATGTGAGAGAACTCCAATTCGTATGTCAGTTGATTGTACTGAAGAATATAACCGTCCCTTTTCTCTTGTCGAGCTTCGTCGAGCCCTTGCGGCTGCAAAACCCACATCCCCTGGACCTGATTCAATTCACCCCACTATGCTTTCCCACCTACCTGATACATTTCTTGTCACTCTCCTTCAGTTTTTTAACATAATCTGGGCGAAAGGGAAATTTCCCAGCTCCTGGAAACAGGCTGTGGTCGTTCCCATTTTAAAACAAGGAAAGGACAGGAGCAAAGCCACAAGCTACAGGCCAATTGCCCTCACTAGCTGTCTGGGAAAGACGTTTGAACGGCTGGTCAACAGTAGACTCGTTTACGTGCTAGAACAAAAGAAACTTCTAAGTAATTTCCAGTGCGGTTTCCGCACTTCCAGGTCTACTGTTGACCATCTGGTGCGCCTCGAGACGACCGTCCGGGAGGCTTTTGTAAATAGGCAGTTTTGTCTTTCGGTCTTTTTTGACCTTGAAAAGGCCTACGACACCGCCTGGCGCTACGGCATACTTCAGGACCTCATCTCGATGGGCATAAAAGGGAGAATGTTTAATTGCATTTCCGACTTTCTGCAGGATCGTGGCTTTCAGGTACGCCTGGGGGCTACGGTCTCTGATCCTTTCCCCCAGGAGAATGGTGTACCACAGGGCTGTGTATTGAGCGTCACTTTGTTTATTATAAAAATGAATTCTCTGTCTCAGGTGATTCCGCCCACGGTCTCCCATTCTCTTTACGTCGACGATGTCCAAGTTTGCTTTTCTTCGTGTAATTTAGCTATCTGTGAGCGCCAAGTTCAACTGACGGTGAACAAGATGAGTAGGTGGGCTGATCAGAACGGTTTTCGGTTTTCTGCCGAGAAGACCATAGCGGTCTGTTTCTCCCGAAGGTGGGGAGTATTTTCTGTTCCATCGCTGTCCATCAAAGGTGCGCCTATTCCTGTTAGGACAGAACATAAGTTCCTCGGTTTAGTTTTTGACAGCAAGCTAACCTTTGGCTCACATGTAAAGGCTCTAAGAATTAAATGTCAGCGGAAATTAAACCTCCTTAAAGTCCTGGCACACCGTTCTTGGGGTTCAGACCGTCTCTGCCTTTTACGACTTTATAGGGCATGTGTTCGTTCTGTGTTGGATTATGGCAGCATTGTCTACGGTTCTGCCAAGCCCTCTACGCTTAAGATGTTGGACCCGGTTCACAATCAAGGCATTCGACTAGCAATCGGGGCCTTTCGAACATCGCCTGTGCCTAGCTTGTATGCCGAGTCAAATGAGTGGTCGCTTGATAAACGGAGGTTTTATCTTAGCGCTCAGTACTATCTAAGACTGCGGACTCTCCCTCAGCATCCAAATTTTTCTTTGACTAACGACATAAATTACGAACAGACCTTTCAAAACAAGCCGTCTGTAACACGTCCCTTTGCGCTCCGCGTGAAAGATGCCGCAGAGAAGTACAGCTTTGATATATCTTCTCCTATTATGGAAACTCCACACAGAATTGCTCCTTGGGATGATATAGCCGTAACATGCAACCTCTCATTAACAAAGTACAACAAGAGAGTTGTCGACTCCAGGGTTATAAAACAGGAATTCTTCGAGATAGCAAGTCGTTACGAGACCGGCAAGAGTTTCTTCACCGATGGGACGAAGGGCATTGGTTATGTTGGATGTGCTGTGGTGGGGCAGTCCTTCCAGCGTGTTAGACGAATTAACCCCGACGCATCTGTTTTCACTGCTGAACTTCTAGGGCTGATATTAGCTGTCGAACAAATAATTAAACAAAAGTTTAGGAAATCCATAGTATTTTCAGACTCGCTCAGTTGCCTCCTTGCCCTTAACTCTGCAACATCCTGGAATCACCCCCTCATTTCTCTACTCCGTGGTAAAATAATAAATGCCCGCAAGCAACATATTGATATTCAGTTCTGCTGGGTACCCAGTCATATAGGAATACACGGAAATGAGGAGGCTGACCGAGCTGCAAGTACATGTATAAACAGGTCCATTGAAACCCACGCCATTCCAGCGACTGACTATAGAAACACTCTGCGAAACAAAATAAAACGTTCCTGGCAAGTGGAGTGGAGCTCTGACTGTTACAATAAACTCCATAGTGTTAAGCCTACTTTGAGTGAATGGCGCAGTGCCAGACATCGGGAAAGGTTTTATGAAGTTATTCTGTGCCGGCTGAGAATAGGACACACACGCCTAACCCACGGGTACCTCCTAAAAAGCGAAGATCCTCCAGTGTGCGATTACTGCTCTGAAACCCTAAGTGTACTCCACATCCTTCTAGTATGCCCGCAATTTCATAATGAACGCTGCACCTACTTCCCAATCTTTTTTAGAGAGCATACTCCGTTCCACCTGGCACTTTTGCTCGGAGATGAGCCTCTTGTCCCACATACACAAGTGTTTAACTTTTTGAAAAATATTGGTATTTTAAACCGCCTTTAGCAGATTTTAGTACAGTGAAATTTAGCAATGTGTAATTTAGCCGCTGAGTCTTGTGATATTTACTCACCATGTGTTTGGCGCACTATGGCCCGAGTTGCTGCTGCGCCAAAAAACCCCAAATTCATTCATTCATTCACTCGAACTACGCACGCGCAACTCTCCTCCTTCCCTCTCTCCAACAGCTGCGCGTTACTCTCTCCGCTCTCTCTCTCTACCAGCTGCGTGCACTGCGCGTGCGTTCGCTTCTCCTCACACCGCGCGCGCACGCGCAACTCTCCTCCTCTAGTCTCCTCTCCTTCAAGTGTGAAAAAAAAAAATAAACGGCGAGCGGCGAGCGTTCCAAGTTTCTCTGCCGCGAGCCGCGACGAAGGCTCGCGTAGGGGGTAACGCTAGGGCAGTCGGTGGCGCCATCTCTCGACGTCAGCACGCAACTGACTCTTTCCTCGGAACCAACACGATGCTCCGCATCACCCCATGGTTCCCCTCGGGAAGATGGTGTAATTTTTTGCACCTGCGGGCAATGACGAAAACGGTGATTTGTTTATTACAATCGTATAATTCGAATTGAAGTCTTAATTGATCCGTTTTTTTTTTTTTATAAAAATGAGGCATTGATAGCCGCTGCAAGCGCCGACTATAAACTTAGTAATATATCGCTAGAGGATATATACACGTTACTAAAACCAGTACTCGTTACTCGCTCAAAAAGTAACTAAATGTGTTACTCGTTACCGATTCTCAAAAGGTACGCGTTACTTTACCTCATAAGAAGCGAGCTGCTTTTCTCGTTACTTTGACGACCAAATAAATACCTGCTTTTGTTTCATGTTTTTTTTTGTTTTTTGTTTTCTTTTTTTAAAGCAGTTGTTGCACTTAAGCAGCAGCTGCCTCTCGAAGTCTTCATCAGTTACGTTTCCCAGCTTTTTTTTTTTTTTAAACACTTCTCTGGCGGCGCTGAAAAGTCGGTCTACTGACGCGCTAGAATGAACGGCTATGTTGCGATTCAGTAAGAGCTGGTGAATCTAAGATTCCCCTGTCTATTTTGTTCTCTCTGCTTCAAGAGTTCGATGTTGACAATTGGTTCTGTTGTTTCCCGCGTTGCCAACTTCCGGGTTTACATTCGATCTGAACATGATTCCAGAAAGTTCAACCAACGAACTTTATTGTGCCGGCTGAGTGAAGGGCATTCCAGCTGTAGAGTTCGACTGACGTGTTCAGCGATAAACGTTGCTATACTGTCATGCCATTTATTTGTTTTACTGCGAAGCTGTTATGTGCTAAGCGCTCCGTCGTTCCGATTGATCGCGGCAAGTATAAATAAAAAGAGGGGGCAACCAGCGTGAGTCAGCCTTCCTTGGCATCATTAAATAACCGATATCAGGTTATCATCTACGGTCACCGACTTATCTAAGCTAAGAGTGTGCTGTAACGAGGCTGAAGGCAGACCCCGCCGATCTATCTTCCTTTTCTTTCGCTCCCGCGATGCTGATAAATAGCCCAAGTCGCTGTAAAACCTAAAATAGTCGTATCCCAACACGTATATGTACATCAACGACCAACAACAGAACGTGTATCGACCTCACGTTTAGCAAGAACATATCCGAAGTCAAAATACAATCAATGGTGGTTTACCATAGTAACCATAAGGCAATGATCACTTTAGTCACTAAGAATGAAATAAAGACAAAGAACGAAGTAGTGTAGTTGTCCTTATTGCAGTCATATGTAAATCGTATAGATGTCGTATAAAGTTGTCGTAAAGATAACAGCTTCACTGGTCCTTCATTTTAATGTGAAGTGGATAGGCTCTACAATATTTTTCGGGTTGCCCATATGGCTTTCTCAGAATAGACGCATACTAAGATTATATTAAAAAAAGATGCAGTTTAAAGTTTGTTGTACACGTTACTCCTCAAAAGAAACGAAATACCATTACAGTTTACTTGGCGTAAAAAGTAAATAAGAACGGTACTTTTTCTTTAAAAGAAAGAAAAACAAAGCTGAACACGTCATTTTTTGCTGAAAAAAGTGAAAGCCGTTTACAACTCCCTGTAACGCCGAAATGGAGCGCAGCTCTTGAGGAGGAGGAGAGAATGGTACTCAGGGGAGGGTATACCCCCCCCTCCTCCTCCTCCTCCTCCTCCCCTCATTCTTCAATCTCCTCTGGGGGGGTCACGTGGACTCGGGGGGGGGAGTCGCATGACCCCCCTCCCTTCCCCCCGAGGTCACGTGACCCCAGGGGGGGGGGGGGCGCGGGGGCTCGCGCGGTGCATTATGGGACATTTCCCATAATGCACCGCGCGGTTACGCCGACGCCGACGCCGCTCAAGCCGGGAACGGGCGCCTAAGAGCTGCGCTCTAAAAAGGAACAAGCTAGAAGTAATTGGGGACTAGTAACACGTTGAGTGCATATCTGATCGCTAGTAACGACATCGCTGGACTAGAACGGCCCTCCCACACCAGGCGGTAGCCCCAGAGAAGAGGGCCGAATTAAGCGGAGTTGTTCCGAATATATTTTGTGTTCTCAATAAAAGTGATTAGTTTCATCATTGCTCGTTTGATCTTTTGTCTCTGTATATATGCATGATTGACTCTTATCACATACTCCTCTCCTAAAAGTATTTCTACCTACACACGCTTTCCCCTCTAGAATCGTAGTAGAAACGATGTGGACTTTTCGCTTAACGTTATTAATTTGCCGAGTCATGTGTCGAGCTCAGATATATATAGGTGCACCTTAGGTTAGCTTTATGTGATTTTATCAAGACGTACACATTTCAAAAGCTAAAAGCATCGTTTCTTCCTCAACGACGAAATATTGTAAGAGCTACTTCGCGCACCACGTTAATAGTACTCAAACAATCCTCTTTTCTTGATGTGACAGCGAGTATAGAGGACAAGTAACTGCACCTGTTGCTGGACAGAGTGGCTACTAAACTCTAAGTCGTACAATATGTCTCAATTGTTCAGAAGCTCAAAACTTAATCAACGCTTAAATTAAAACAACCTCATTGTATAACGGTGTCATACTCACATCCCGCAGTTGGTTGTAGCTGGGCGGGTTATTGAGGTCCAGAATTCCAGCCTGGACTACTATATCCTCTGGAGTTTTCCTAGGAACGAAGGTATACTACTCACCGCATTTTTCTTACCAAGGAGAGCGTATACATGCCTGTCTACACAATGCGCAGCGGTAACAACGAAGTCCGGTTTGATGATAGATCCCCCACAAGAATGATCCTTGGTGTCATTGTACTGTATAGACACCTGTAATAGAACAGAGCGCCGGGTAATAACCTCGTTGCTATAAACACCTCCATCCACCACCCCCCTCTCCCTCAGAGAAAAAAACAAGAAGAAAACAAAAGCAACAAAGCATCCTAAATGTGAGTTGCTCCTAATAACGAGACGAAAAAAGGACGTGTTTACACAGTACTTCCCTAAAATTGTTGTCTCTACTGCGCGGTATTTGTATTAACGGAGTTTCGAATTATCGAGACACGACTTATTTGGCATACGCCATTACAAAATGCCAGACGAGTTGGAACAACTGAAATTTCTGGCGGATTACGTCAACTGAGATGTTACTTTTCTATAGTCCTAGGCATTGTACTCGTACTTTGAGAAATAAGAAAAATACAGTCCCCAACAGCTCAAGAAACGAAGGGCGTTGCTTGCTTTCATCAGGCTTCCTGCTTCGTTTTTTTTTTTTTTTTTTTTTTTTGGCTTTGTGATTGGCTAACGCCAATAAGAAAGTCATCATCAACTGTACAGCGATAAGATGGGGTTCGCCATGCATTAAGATTCTTATGCTTAGCAAACGCAATACATGGCACTGACGGGCATTCTAATACCTCTCCAATGACCTTAAGAACAAATCACAATGCAAGAACCGTGAAGACATCCCACTCTGAAGATTTTAACCTGCCAGTGAGTATCTACTTCACTTTCGTCTTTCCCTACAGAATGATAGAGATACGAAGGAGTGAATGTTACACGCCTTCAATCCTTCATACTTTCCGAGTAAACTATAAGAAACAGCAAATATGATATGAAAGTTGTTGGTGATTGAATTTTGTAGTTTATTTTGTATTTGCCTGGCAGGTTAAACAAAATATTTAATTCACCACTACCCATTTAGTGTTATGTTTTCATTTCGTATGGACATCGTCGGTCAGCCCCTTCCCATTTCAACACGAAGCAGTCGCCGGTAACAAGAAGTGTAGCATTATTGTACTCAAGACTCCAAAAAATAAAGCAATCATTGAAGCCTTTTATCGGACGGGATAGACTGAAAACGCGTTAAAACAACGCCCGGTTCCCGTTGTAGTAAGCTTACCATCCAGGGAAATTCCCCTTCAGTGGCATTCCGTCCTCCAACTATTCGTCCACCTTTGCCAAGGCTCGCATCACATGCGTGACCTGTCGTCGGAGCTGTTTTGAACAAAAATAAAATAATGGCAAGGTTGAAACTTATTTATTATTCAATATATGCTTTAAGTGCATACGTCACGTAAATGCGTATCTCATTGCGACGCGCTCAGGGTGCACATACCACACTCTAAAAAAGGTGGGTCCGTCTACATTTTCGCAAAAGAATCTGTAAGAATTCAGAAACCCTCATAATATTGTTTATCTTAATATGCTGGAATCATGATTTATAACTGCTCTTCCGCTATCATTTCTTTACTCCTGAAATGCTAGCAGATGCAATCACGCACTGTCTCACACAGAAAGAGACGCTGTAAATAAATAATTTTTCTTTTTTAACATGTTTCGTAAGCCACTTATAGATCGAACATTATTTTTAGCGGACAATATTATATCCCTTCACCGCATTCTTGTCCATGTACTTAAATTCTATTAGTGTATCGTCGAGATAAAAAAAAAATCAAGAAAATATTTTGCAAACCGTAGACGCACTCGCGACAGAACTTGAACTTCCAGAAGTTACTGAAAATGACATAGACGGCTTGCACCGCCTTTCAGCTCGCGTTGGCAAGATCTCTGCGGTGCTAATAAGATTTAACTAGCGAGCAACTCAAGAGAAATGGATAAAAAAATACGAACTTGCGGGAACGTCAGTCCAGCATCCGGTTTATTTACAATTTAACAGCGGTAAACAAAACACTACGGGAGAACACTTAATACTGCTTACTTGTATGAAGGCAAAAGCATTATAGTCCCGCGGGTGAAATATTTTTTTATTTATTCTTTGAACTTGACATTCTCTTAAGTTCGAGAACCTTGTCGTCTGATCGAGTTACAAATGTTCTACGTGCCGAACTTTCTACGCCGAATGTTCCAGAAACCCACGCGGTTACAAAAGGTGCTCCGAGTGGCAGTCCGGAGTCAGTCTCGCCCCAGTGTTCGATCCTGCTGTTTCGCCGACATCGACGCCTGCGACGCTAGCCTTTCTATATTTTGTTTTGGACACAAGTTCGCCCCATTAAACGTTTAGTTTCTTCAGTTATTCGCCGAATCATCACCATTTATCATTCGCGGCAATATCGTGCTCCTTATAGTTGGACTGCATAAAATAGCCCTACGATACTTTTGTTGCGTGAGCTACACTGGCCGAGGTTGAGCAGTTTCACATGGCTGCTGGAGAGCCGTGCTGCGCATGCGCGAGGAGCAGTGACATCACACGGCGCACAGCTGGCGCAAAAAAGTCAAATTTGGGGGTTTTACGTGCCAAACCAACGACGGGCATCTGGCACGCCCCAGTGGAGGACTGAGGATTAATTTGGACCACCTGGAGATCTTTTGACGTGCAACCGAAAGCTCGGTTACACGGCGCCTCCTCCGCAATAAGCCTCCGTCAGATTGCGGGCACCTCGGCCGGGATTCAAACCCGCCACATGGGCATCCGTAGGCCAGCGCTCTCGCCTCGGAGCCGCTGAGGCGGCTGCTCAGCTGGCGCGTCGGAGCCGCCGCCGCCACGCGCTCCGCCGCCGCCGCGCGCGCCTCGGCGGTCTGCGCATTCCAGGGGAGTAACGTCATAGCCGCGGCAGACGCACTGGCGCCGCCGCGTGCCCAGCTGTGCGCCTCCGTTGCGCAGTAGCCAAGTCTGACGCTGCACCGAAGCCGCTTGATAGCGCCTCTCATTTTGTGCGCATGCGCAGAGGGGGCGTTTGCCAGTGTGGTATAGCCATGTAGAAGGAGAGCGAAATTGCTGCTCAGCGGCGCAGAAGAGTGGAGAAGCTTAACTCATCGGATCCCGAAGTAGTCGCATAATGCGTATACCGTGTGCGTGTCATTGAAGCAGCAGTAAGCTTGATAGTCAAGCTAATCCTAGACAATTAGGAAAGCTAAGAATAACCAGCTGAGCCTAAGCTCACGCTACGTATATCCTGGCATAGCCGAGCTAAGCGACTGCAATTTTTTTTCTTTCTTTTTCTGTTTTGTGTTGTTGCGTGCTAATAATCCATTCTGGTGACCCAGATTTGCGCAGCTGTATAATTGTCGTTGTGACTGACGTCGATACAAATGACGCAATGCGGAAGTATCTTTACATTTCTAAGTATTTGTACTCTACTCAAGATAATTTAGAGGGAAAGTAACGAGTAGTATTTTAAATCCTTTATGAAGCAGGTATTTAGTAACTTAACTTAAATACTCTTTTTGAGTATTTTGTCCAACACTGCTTTGAACCCCTCCCGGGATAAAATCCTGGCTACGCCACTGCATGTCGGCGGTTGTTTTGTTGAGCCGCTCCGTCAACCCGTCGGTCTGCGGATGGTATGCAGTTGTTCGACGGTGGTTCGTGTGGCTTAGACGAAGGATCTCTTGGGTCAACTGCGTCATGAACGATGACACTCGGTCTGTGATCAGGACTTCGGGGGCGCCATGCCGGAGGACGATGGACTCGATGAAGAAATTGGCGACTTCGACAGCAGTCCCCGACGGAAGGGCTTTCGTCTCGGCGTAACGTGTAGATAATCTGTGGCGACGATTATCCAGCGGTTTCCCATCGTCGACGGTGGAAAATGACCCAGCAAATACATTCCGACTTGCTGGAACGGCTTGATTGGAGGGGTAATCGGCTGAAGGTGACCTGCTGGCTTTAACGGCGGCGGTTTCTCGCGTCGCGGGCACTCATGGCACGATCGTGTGTATACAGATGGACGGACTTTGGAAGCTTGGGCCGGTAGTGTTTTTCACGTATTCGGGCTAGTGTCCGGCTGTAACCGAGGTGTCCTGAAGTTGGCTCGTCGTGGCAGGCTTGAAAAATCTCTTCTCAAAGGCTGGTAGGGACTACCAGAAGCCACGGCGAATTACTGGTTCCGAACTTCTTCTTATAAAGTACACCTCGTCGAATAATGAAGGTCGGCAGGGCTCGTGAAAAGACCCGGGGAATGGTACTTCCTCGTCCTTCTAAATGCTCAATCAGGGCGCGCAGCTCCGGATCGTATCGTTGAAGTCCTGCCATGTCGTCGGTGTCCACGGCACCTTGGAAACACTCGTCGTCATCGTCGTCGGTACAGCCTGACGTTTCGAAAGGGGGCTCTGGACAGGCAGTACGCACATTCGCACATTTGCGTTTGAGCGCGGTGCGTTCCGTCGCGGCAAGCGGACGCGTTGCGTTGCGAAGAGCGCTTGTGCCAAACTTGTACGCACAGTTGCGTTGACACGCAGTCAACCGCAGTCAAGAGCCAATAAGAACGCGCTATCGTCACTAGCGGCTCACCAATAGTAAGCGAAATCCAAGGCAACATGGCGGCGCACAGCGACAGCGTCGAAGTGTTCGATCTTGGGACGATCCCGCCGGTTTCCCCCACGTTTTGTCAAGCTTGAACCATCGGAGCCTTGGAAAATACACTTCCCACCGCTACCCAAAACAAAAAAGCAAGTTCTGCGGGCGGAGAACCGGATACGTCTCGCCGAGTCGGCCGAGTGGCGCGAGCTTCTTTCTGGACACGTCACCCTCCTCTCCTCCCTCGGATTCTGATTGGTCGAACGCACCGCAATGCTTCGGAAAGTTGAGCGAGTCTCTACTCGCTTGCGTTGCGCTGCGAAGCGTTGCGGGTAGGCGCGCGTCGCACCGCAAGCGACCGCTCCTGGCCGCAAGGACGCCGCAACGCACTCGAACGCATTCAAACGCGAATGTGCGTATGGGCCTTAAAAGAAAAAAGATGGTCTCAAAGGACTAACGGCAGCATTTGGTCCTCTGAACTCCCATTTGCTCCCCGAAGAGACCATCTGGTTCGAGCTAGGTACCGTGCGAAAATGCTGAGGACTAATTGCACTCGACCGGGACTAACCGAGAGGCGCGCGGGAGCAGAAGCAGCCGCGGAAGCAAACGCACGGGTGCGGGTGCAAAAGCAGCGACGGGCGCGCGGGCGCAAGAAGGCGGGAGCGAAAGACGCGCGGACAAGATGACGGCGTCTGCTGCATCGCCGATGGACAGCATTAGCGACGCACTTACTGTTTCAGAAAAATTTCAGGAGGGGGCATGTTTAAGGGTTGGAGCTGACTTTATAACGATCGCAGCCTCTGTTCCAGCCACTGATATATGTTGTTGGAGGCTGGCCTGCGGACCGCGGCCTCGGCAGCTGAAGCCGAGTGTCGCACCGGCGGCCATTGATTGACACCACTAAATGCATGGGACTCTATGGGGAAAACGAGAAAAAGTAAGTTCCCCCTCTTCTAAGCTGTTGTCGGCAGTGAAACGTTTTGGCTGCTCTTAGATAAGTCCGTCAAATAGCTTGCGCACAAACATTAAAACTGACAGCCCTCAGAGTTCTCATAAATAAATATTTTGTGGTCGAGAGTGACTCCGCTGGGCGAAAAATGTAGAGCAGCTCAATGAGGCGAGAGTTACCGCGGAGTCGGTGGCGGTTTCGTTGAGTTGGGTTTAGCCCAACGAGGTTGGTTTAGCACGTTTAGCAACTGATCTCAATGACAATTGCTGGATCGCGCATACCCACTTGTTCGCTGCAGCGCGAGTGCGGCCACCGGACGGCCATCTTGCATGGTAAATTTTTTCGTTTTGCTAGTGTTTTGCTGCGGTTTTCCAGCGTGCTATAGACACGTTTTCCACTCGTTCGTCGTCATTCGCCGAACACGTTCTTTAAGATCCTGAGTGAGGTGTGATAATTGCCGTTGAGAACACGTGGAAATGTTTACGAAAGCGCAGTGCCGCAGGAAAAAGGCACAGCTCGTTGAAAGCAAGTTTCACCGGTCTGGCGGCGTGTTCAAAGCTTTCTCGGCACGCCGAAGTGCTGTCTCTGTGCCTTCGCACGCTTGATACCGTTCAAGAATCGACGCCGTGTGAATGTGTTTTGCGAGTGCAATGTGCGTGAAGCCGTATGTGACTCTGGATCAGCGTCTTACTTTACTCTGACGACTGTATACTTGCGGCACTCGCGGTCCAGAAACGAGCTTAATCCACCGTCCAGTAGCGACGGAAGAGGGGGGAAGGTACGTCTTTTTTTTTTTTTCTTCCTTAGACGATTTACAGAATACTGCGCAAAAACAGCTCCTCATCACTGATCAGTGCTGGCTCATTATCAACCTACTTAATTGCACTTGGCGTTTGAGCGCGGCTCGCCTAAGTGTGATTGGTCAACAGATTGCACACAACCATTCACGACCGAATCCCGGAGAAAAGCTCACCGGAGAAAAGCTTACCGGAGAAAAGCTCACCAAAGATAAGCTAACCGGAGAAAAACTCACCGCAAAACCGGCGGATGCGGAGAAGATCTCAACGGCCATTGAGCGTATGCGGAGAAAAGCTCAGCGATTTTTTTTTTCTTCTTTTTATATAGATGTTGTTGGATCACGCGTACATATGTCAATTTATTATCATTAAAAATCGCCGGCTTTGTAAAACAGAAAATGTCAATTTTTTGTAATATTTGTTAAGCTTATTGGGTATTGACTTCTTTTGGCAGCGGCGTCAGCGAGGTGCTCGGGGGAACGCTCTGCTTCTACATCACAGATATTTCTTCGATCCTGTTCTGCCCTTCAAACAACGCAGCGTCATCTTCTGGGGCAGACAGCCACGTGCCGCATCAAGATCCTAGTCATCGGTGGACGGAAGCCATCAACGCCACCGCTATCGCCGGAGTGCTGAAAAGCAGCCTCCCTCAGCGTTCAGCCACCTCTTTTGGCAGCGGCGTCAGCGAGGTGCTCGGGGGCTAACGCTCTGCTTCTACATCACAGATTAGTGGAATCGGTTTTGTAGTGGAGCCGATTTCCTGCATTTCACGTTTACCGCTGACAGCTGCTGCCACTTAGCGTTTCTTTTGTTGTAGCGTATGCATAAATGGCTGACCCATTGTGTATAAAGTGCCAAGAAGAAATTACCACTGAGAAACTTTCGCTCTCATGCGCTGAATGTGGGTACTCGCATCACTGTGGATCATGCGTGGGCGTGTCTGAAGCTACGCTTAAAACGAAGGGCGAATTGTACCGCAAGACGTGGAAATGTGCAACTTGCCGAACTGGGAAGCTGAAAGGCGGCGCATGTAGCAAACAAAAGCAAGAGGATGATATGTCTGCTATGCTAGCAAACATGAACAGGAAATTGGATGACCTATTGACCTTAAAAGAGACTGTGGGCGACACTGAAGCGTCGATTCAGCTTATGTCCGACAAGTACGACGAAATTCTAAGTCATATTGCCAAGCAGGACCATGAAATCAAGGATTTAAAAAAACGAGTTGACGCAATAGAGGAAAGTGAAAAACAGAGTGAAATCAGACAACTTAAGCAGGAAATAAATGATCTTGAATGGGGAAGCAGGAGATGTAACTTGGAATTTCATGGCATCCCAAAAACTGAAAGGGAAAATTTGCTCAGCAAGGTTAACGAGCTTGCTAGGGTATTGGATATGCCTGAGCTACTATACACGAAGTAGCCACCGTCCACAGACTGCCATCCAGACCTGAGAAAATCCCTGGGATCATTGTCAGGTTCACATCGCAAGCAGCACGGGACGTCTGGCTGGATAAAAAGGCTAAACTAAGAACCACGGGTGCTAGCATTTACATAAATGAGAACCTGACTAAGTTTCACTGCTGGTAAAAATGAAGGAATGGGCGAGACAAAAAGGGTTTTCGTACAGAGCGCGACACTGTTAGCGCGAACAAGCGATCGCCGGTTTTTCGCGTTTTTCTCTTTAAGACCGAGGGATGTCATCCAAGTTATTATTGCTACGGAAAGAGCTCATTTAGTTCTATAATGTAAGCGATAAAATTTCGTGCTCGATAATACTATTTAGAAGTAAAATTCGAAAATACGCCGATGTCGTGTTCGTGCTAACTGTGTCGCGATGTGTACATCTGGCACCGTAACGGAAAACTTTTTGCTCGTAGAAAAGATGGTGAGCGCGCTGTTATCATAAGGAATGAAGATGATTTACTTAAAATGAACTAGACGCTTTTTCGCTGGCGTCTCACGCTTGAAATGTTCACCATATCTGAATGTCACTGATTTTATCGCGCGCCTCGGACATGAAACTAAGACTTCGATAAGGGCTGTCCACTTGAATGTAAGGTCAGCCAAAAACAAGATAAGCGATCTTGAATGCCTCTTTAGCCAGTTCGAAATTCCTTTCAATGCAATTATCTTAACAGAAACCTGGTATACTAGTGAAAATGACGCCTTTCAATTCTGAATCGTACTTCCAGTCGAGGGGGAGGCGTGTGTGCCCTAATTGAAAAAAATATGAAATGTGAGCTGTTATCTAACTTTTGCGTTGTCACCAAAGATTACGAAGTGTTATCTGTACTAACAAAATATACACTTATTTCGGTAATTTATAGACCGCCCGACGGCAATATTCAACGTTTCTTTGAGTTTTTTTTAAACGCTCTTAGGATTTAGTACAGATAGATGCTTTCGTTTACTGATTGGAGGTGACTTTAATATTAATATGCATATAGATACGCCATCTAAGAAAGATTTTGACACTCTACTTACTGCTTATGGCTGTTTCAATGTGATAACTAGACCTACGAGAATCACGGTGCATACCGAAACCTTAATTGTTTTTTGTTACAAACGTTGACAGCAGTAGTGTGATATCTGCGATATTGAATTATCATACAAGTGACCACTTACCCATAGTAATTTGTATAAAAAAACGAGCATGTCAGCCAAAGAAAAAGTGTCAATTATTTTCAAGACATTACCCCTGCCCGCCTAGAAAGTTTTCGCCAGTGTATTGAAAGCGAAAACTGGTCTGATGTTCTCAGTGATACAGATCCCGACAATGCGTATAATACATTTTTGGACAGGTTTAAAGTTGCATATGCAAGCAATTTTCCCTATAGGGCCTTTAAAGGGGTACGGAAACAAAAATTTAAATATTCAAATTCCGTTCGGAAATGAGTCAAGCATGACGGATAATAACCGTAAATGATAATCGCACGTTTGTGTTTTGAACGATTGGCTATATTTTTCGTTCCAAACGGTGCACTCGAGCGAGCGCCCGAAGAGAAGCGAACGGAGAGCGCGATGCGTCATGGGATATCCGGCGCAAACAAAAATAGAAAGAAAAGATTCCCCACATTCGTGACGTAGCAAGGCTGGCGGGGTTATGGGCTTTGCCCTTGGTGGCGTTGTCAGCGTTGTGGTGGTGCCAATAGCGTCAACGCGTTACAACCGAGCCGCTCGAAGTACCTGTGGGGTGACGAGCGTGTGGCTGGCCCAAGGAGCACGTAGCTTCCACAGCACTGTCAGCTTAGGGCTGAAAGGGGTGGGGAAAGCAACATTTCTCCGAGTTTTGAGCGACTGGCTAACCTTCTAGGGGGAGAATGGCTGTATCCGGGTGCACAAACGAGGGTCCGAGAAAGAGGGGAGTCCCTCCTTTCCGTCTTCTTGGACTGTTTGGTGGTTTGGTTCACTGCGTGATTTGTGAGTTGAGGAGGAAAGCTAAGAAGGAAAATGTTGAAATGCCAAAGAGCGGCGCTGCTCCGAAGGAATCTGCTACGTCACGACTACGTAGCAAGTTCCCCAACGTTGCTAGATTACCTCCCAAATAGGCTCCGCATGCATCCACCAGGTGCACATTGAAAGATCGTTTATTTAGCTTTAAAATTAGTTTTCTTGTGCCTTTCAAGGGAAGACTGGTGTTTTTGAGGTTAGGGTACAACATGCAAAACATGCAAGCTAGAAAAGGAGCGCTGAAATTTCGTTTCCCTACCCCTTTAAAACATCAAAGATAATTCAAAAACCTTGGATTACCAAAAAGCATTTGCCTAAAATTAACATAAAAAATCGCCTCTTTCAAAAGTTTAATAAAACAAGAGATCAAGAGGATCTAAAAGAATTTAAAATTTATCGCAACCAACTGAAGAAGGAACTCCAAAAAGCCAAAACTACCTCAAGCCAACGCACAGATATTATCTGGAAAAAAGTTAATTCAGTTTTGCAACGAAATCGGCAGCATGATAGTATAGAAAATCTGATTTTTGAAGGCAAGGAACTTGTAAGAACTGCATTGGCAAATGTGTTTAACGACCATTTTGTAAACTTAAATATCCACCCGTATAGTACAGAAGCCTGTGTTTATATTAAAAAAAGTACCAAGAACACTATTTTTTTAGAACCAGTTACTGAGACTGAGTTATTTTCGGTGTTTATGAATTTAAATAATACTACGTGCAGAGACGCAGACGATATTCAAGTAAAACCAGTTAAATACGTTCTAGACCTAATAGCACCTTGCATTACACATATATTTAACTTATGTATATCTGTCGGTATATTTCCTGCACGCATGCAGATTGCCAAGATATCTGTATTGCACAAGAAAGGTGACAAGAATGATCTAAATAACTATAGACCAGTTTCAATCCTTCCTGTATTTTCCAAGGGGCTTGAAAAACTTATCCATAGCCGTCTGGCTAAATACTTTGAAAAATACAATATGATTACACAATCACAATTTGGCTTTCAGAAAAATAAATCAACAGAACTGGCACTACTTGAGGAAAAGGAATTTATTCTGCGCAATCTTGAAAACAGAAAGTTAGTACTGGGAATTTTTATCGCTTTTACTAAAGCGTTTGGCTATTTAAGCCATGAACTACTACTAAAAAAACTTCAGTATTATGGAATTCGCGGTCAACCATTACGCCTTTTTCAGTCATATCTTGGTTATCGGAAGCAGTATGTGTGCTGCAATAATTTTAATTCGACAATTAGCGAAATTTCGTCAGGTGTACCTCAAAGTAGCATACTAGGACCATTTCTCTTTAACATCTACGTAAATGATATTGTGAACAGTGACCCATCATCAAAATTTATTATTTATGCAGACGACACGACCATACTTTTAGCTGATGATAGGGTAGATGAGCTTGTGTCTAGAGCTAACATCCTGTTAGATAAAATTACTACATGGACCAAGAGAAATGCTTTAAAAATTAATACCAATAAAACGAAGGCAATGTTGTTCCGTCCCAAAAATAAAACTGTCTCTTGCTCTCTATTTCTAAATTCTGAGCGGATTGATTTGGTCAAGTCTTTCAAGACCCTTGGAGTTGTGTTTTCAAATAATATGTCATGGGATAGCCATATTGAATATATAAGTAAAAAGTTATCGCAGGTGGTGGGCTTATTACATCGAAATCGGTATATACTTCCGACATCAGTAAAAATACTATTGTATAAATCATTGTTCTTTTCTCAACTAAATTATTGTCACCTAGTATGGGGTACAACTACAGCAACAAATCTTTGTAAAATACATATGCTTCAGAAAAGAACAGTACGCATAATTGCTAATGTACCCTTTAATTCGCACACTGAAAGCCTGTTCAGAATGTATAATATAGTATTAATTCACAAAATGTATAATTACAGACTTGCAGTAAAGTTTAGAAATGAATTGCTTACTGCTAATACTTACTTAACCCAATTGTCACATTTAAGAGAACATACACTCCATTATCGCTTTCGAAACCCTGAGCGCTGGAGCGTACCTACCTGTCGATTGAACATCGGCAAGGAAATGTTATCATTCAGGCTACCTAAACTCCTAAACATTTTTTGTTCCAATAATATTTTTCCAGAGAATCTATCAATGAATGAAATACGTTCACTAATGTACGATTTTTGTTATGGCTGATTTTATTTTCAACACTCGTTATCAGTGGTTACGTAGTGATGAAATTGTTTGATTTGTGTAAGTGATGTGAATGTGTACTTCTTTTCCCTTTGATTTTGTTCATATTGTGCATTGAGTGCGCGAGTGTTAGTTGTTATGTTTTTGAAGTTATTTTAAAGAGTCGCCGCTGTCAAATGTAACGGGGGCCGAGGGCTCGTCAAGCCGTTTAAACACGGCTTTTTTTCTCGGCCTCCGCCATTTTTTTTTTTTTTTTTGAAATGGACAATAAAGTATTATTATTATTATTATATTGCTCCCGAATCAATAATTGCGGGTGAGTGTTTTCTGTGACTTACTCTCTAAGCAACGAAAGCCTAACTGAAAACTTTATGAACTTGAAGAACAGGAAAAAGTTCGAAAACTTAATAAGGTCTGAATAAAACCCTAAAAATCCAAACTGTAAATGCCGAAAATCCGAAAGTGCCTGCGCAACAACGCGGTGCCTGAAATTCTCTTTGAAGCTTTTGTTAACCTTTGAAAACAAGATAAAACAGTCAGTAGGATATCGAGGCTTCTTTCTTCCACGGACATGCACGTTTTCTAGCCGTTCGTGCTGGTGTTTCTACACGTTGCCTTTCTGTTGCCCTTCTACGGCGAGCCACCCATGACCTTCAGAGCTGCACACTGGCACCTTTGTTACTCGTGACCTATATAAGAAGTGGCCCTCTGTAAGGTAGCGAATATGGGCGAGTTGGTAAAGGTCATGCATGATGAAAACCGCTCAAACGACGACTACGGAGTGAAGACAACAAACACGACAGGACGAAGCTGTTCTCGCAACTAAAAAAAGTTTTGTTAGTGAAATTAACAGAAAGAAAACAGCGTAGCCGACACTGATTACATCAACAAACACCTACTTATCTATTAGGCACTACACAATATTTGGACCTGGAGAGGTTCACATACCGCTATTCATATTAGCTCGCAAAGAACAAACTTCTTTATCTGACAGAACTACTGACGGCGCACTGTAAGCTGTCAATAAAGCGTTGTCTTTTTTTTACCGGTGTACGATGTTCTGATTTTATACTTGCGGCTTTATTAATAACAAAATGGGCGATTACAAATTTCTGAGGAATTAGTAAATATGCCCAATGAACTTCAAGAAGATTACAAAAAAGAGGACATATTTTTAATGAAGAGACGAATGCGAATTGTGTTAAATTGCCACGTTTGACGCAGAATCCTCTAAGTTAAAAAAATCGGTGAGCTTTTCTCTGCATCCGCTCAAAGGGCGGTGAGCTTTTCTCCGCATCTGCCGGTTTTGCGGTGAGCTTATCTCCGGTGAGCTTATCTCCGGTGAGCTTATCTCCACAGCTTTGCTCTATTCGTGCTCCCATGTGATCCATTAGAGTAGATTTGGAACATAGCCATGGTTAATATAGTACATAAGAACACGTACAGATCCTCTCTCCCCCCCCCCCCCCCCCCCCCTTAATGGATAGCAACACACCGGAACAGCTGGACGATCCAGAACTCCGTGGCCGATATATATATAAGTGATCTAAAGGCATCTACGCGCGACACACGCAGTGATGTGATTGGCCTAAGCCATTTTGGAGCACCTTCCGGAGCAGCCAGAACAGTGTTTTGGAGCAGCAAAAGTGGCTTTTGGAGCAGCCAAGACAGAGTTTCGGAGCAGCAAAAGTGGCTCTTAAAGCAGATATTATTTAAAAAATTAAAAAAAAATCGTTTTAAGTGCTGTACAAACAAAGGGCACTTTGTGTTGTGTTGTGTTCTCATGTGACATGTTGTGAGGGAACTCGCTGCTTGTGTTTTTACTGCTGAGACATCCCACAAGTGTATACAGTGCTGTTGGCATTGCCGAGCAATTCCGAAAATCCGCTTGCCACCGTTTTACTTGTTCCTGACGTGCCAGAGTTTCGTCAAAAGTAAGCAAACATAATACAATGCATTGCAAGCGTCCCGGCTGGAGCCTCTGAGGTGCAATCATGTTCGCATGCACGTGAGGGCAACTTCGGTAGGCTTGCAGTTGCGCGCGCTTTGTCGCGCGAGCGGAGACAACGGCTGTTCGATCGAAACCGAAACCATGCCACTACACTCCGTCGCCAACTTACTCCCAAAATTGTATGCAAAATGTAACTGTCGAGCATATGGCAAAAAAACAGACCAGCGGCGCGTGCTTGCCAGGCCGGCAAACAAGGTAGTACAAGCTAAGCACACACTAAAAAAGTGCCTCAGCGCATCAATGCAAGACATCGCGAGCCACGGTCAAAATGTTCTTGGAGTGCTTTGTGCAACGACTGGACTTGAGACAAACAAGCGTGTTGTGTGGGTTCAGCGTGCAGACATTGCCTTCTTTGCCTTTAGCTCACTTCTCTTCACCAACTTTCTTTCGCGGCAGATTTTTCACGTACCGGGGTACCTCTCGAAAGAAAGCATACCGAGAGAAACCTAGGTAATCAATACTTCGACACAACAGCCTTTTGAGTTAAAGAGAGATTCTTTTTAGTAACGTATGATTAAAACAAGAAAAGGAATGTTGATGAACTTGCGGGGGTACGTAGTTTCATTTTAGAAAGCGCTGTATCTGCAGCGATGTGGGGACGGCAAGACCCGACGTCGCGCGACCACTGTGACTGAAAGGCAGGGACCAAATATAATTTTCCCACGGCCGTTGCTTTCAGGGGCGAATGCTTCTGCTCACAAAGTAACTCCTGCCGCGGAAAACCGTGGTTTCGTTTCACAGCATAATGGCATGGCTGGTACCCGGCACGCTAGCGTCGGAGCGTCCGCACACACCCGCGTCTATCGTTGAAATGAATTTTAAAAAAGGACGCGTGACGAGACCCACGACACGGCGAGACCGCGAGACGGCGAAAATACCATGCAAAACCGGATGGACCATTGATGCAGGGTACTTTGCGTCGGGCGGCCGCTTGCGCCACATAACCCACGCATGCTCAAATACTTTACTCAGTTTAGTTTCGGATTTGAAAGGCGACCGAAATTGGTTTAATGGCGCAGGTTTGGCGCAGATTGCATATATTTTGGCAAAATATAGCAGTATGTAGCAGGGTTAGCCCCTTGGCGCAGTTCGGCGCAATTGGCGCAGCAATCACATCACTGCACACGTTCAGAACTTTGGTGCGGCGTCGATTCTTGGTCGGTATCCAAGCGTGCGAAGGCACAGAGACACGACACTTCGGCGTGCCAAGGAAGCTTTGAACACGCCGCGAGACCGGCAAAACTTGCTTTCGACGAGTTGTGCCTTTTTCCTGCGGCACTGCGCTTTCTTAAAAATTTCCACGTGTTCTCAACGGCAAGTATCACGCCTCACCCAGGACCTTAAAGGGCAACTCCGGTCCATACTTTCGATTTTGGGATTATGACTGTTTTTAGTGCAGTCAGCGTCCCTGAATTGCAAGGTGTAATTTTTTTTCTCTCGTTATTTTGCTTAGTTTTAAAGATATCGACGCCTCAAAGTTTTGTTTGGGGTGCGGCCAACAAAACCGAAACTAGCCGCTCGAGGCCCCGGCAACACTAGAAATCAGCCGCTATGTGAACGTGACGTCAGGATCGTTCTCGTTCAACGAGTACGCAGGCCGAGCGGCACCTACCTCTGTTGCGCTAGCCGTCTAAAGATAGGAGGTAAGCTGATTTTGTTTTAATTATGTATACGTTGTAGTTATCCAGCGTATGTAGCAAGAGTTAGTGCGTATACCCAAAAGCTAGCGACTGGAAAACCCGTGAACTCGTACGGTGCCGTACTCTGCGGCCGCCGCCCTGCGTGCGCTATGCCGTACTCGTCGCTTCTATGCCCAAACGCTAGCGACTGGAAAACGAGTGAACTCGTTCGGTGCCGCACTCGGCGGCTGTCGCCGTGTGTGAGGTCTTCCGTACTCGTCGCTAGGCCTAAATTGTCATCGGGGCTCCGTGGATGGAGCGGCGTTGCTCTACGCCGCGCTGCCAGTGACGTACAGAGTGGGGGCCCTCTCGCTTTCGCGCTGCGGGTCAGTCCCAGACAAGAAGCTTTGAGGTTCTCCGGTGCGGGCTGCGGCGCCCGAACACACGTGTGCTGAACTGTACACGTCTGTTTTTTTTTGTTCTTTTTTCCTTGGGCGCGTAAAAGCCGAAGTCCAAAGTCCACTCTCGTCGAACAGCGTTCACCCACACCTTCTTCAATTTACGGTCCGTTGGAAACTTGTGAAAAAGCACCTCCATGTAGCGCAGCGGGTTGTTTGAGCAGCCCACAGCGCTACAAGTTTCACTCGGCATCTTTCGAGGAGCAGCTGGGCAGTCTTAGGCGCACCGAGTTGCTCGCTAAAACGAGTCTTGGAGTCCTCACAAGCAAATAAACAAAAGGCTATACCGAAGCTACACGGGCTACAGATGAAAGCAACGGCTAAACACGCCAATCACAAGCCGAATTAGCGGGGGTAGCGACTCAAAGAAGCGCACTCCACGCAACGCCCGGACCGGAGAAAAAAAAAAAAAAAAAAAGAGAACGATACTGACGTCACGGCCCAATGTTGCTTTAGCGATCGGCAACCCGCTGGTCGCCCGCTAAGGAGCAGCGGCTCGCGGCGGGTCGCATTTTTATTATCGGCATTAGTTGAGAATGCGGCGTCCCACGGACGTAATATTTTGGCTGGGGTCGTATTTTGTGTCACTACAGCGATACCAGTAATTTATTTCATTTAGAGTTTTGGCCGGAGTTGCCCTTTAAAGAAAGTCTTCGGCGAATGACGACGAACGAGTATGTCTATAGCACGCTGGAAAACCGCAGCAAAACGAAGAAATTTACCATGCAATATGGTCTTCCGGTGGCTGCACTCGCGGAGCGGGGATGCGCGATTCAACAATTGTCATTGAGATCAGTGGGTTTAGCCAACGTCACTGAAACACTCAGTTGGGAAACTTGCCCTTGAAACCTGGGCCACTGGCGTCCACCGAGACCGAGCTAAATACGATAATAGCGCCACCCTTTAGCGACGAGTTGAAACATGAAAGTTGCTTTATATGGCCCTGCGAGATGGCGCCACCAGCCCTTCCGGGACGCGACGGAATCAGTAAGTGCAACCGTGCAGTTCACGGTGTGGCCGCTGCGGGAGAAATGGCAGCGTTGCGTTCGCCATTAGCTCGGTACTGAAATAAGGATCGGCGCCACTTTTTCAGAGCAGGCTCTATGGAAGTTTCCCAACTGAGTCGTTCTAGTAACGTTGGGTTTAGCAGACGACAAGCTCAAAAGCTTTGCTACGCGAAATTCGCTCACTCCCGGAAAGCCGCTGTCGAGATGGAACTTCTTTGTCATTCATCAACTTCTGGGCTTCCCCGAGGACCAGGCACGTATCCAGGGGGGATACGTGCCTGCCGCTGGGACCTCCTCTCCCCCCTCCCCCTCATACAGCCTTTTGTCATGGGCGGGCCCCCCCCGAAACAAAATCCTGGCTACGTGCCTGCCGAGGACGGTCTCATTGATGGCAAGTTCCTTTGTTTACTCCACTAGGAAAGCAAGCTTGCCAGCTCAGCCGTAGGCGCTCCGGTACGTTTGATTTTTTAGGGGCGAAGCTCCTTAGGGGGTAGCCATGTCCGTATGTCCGTCCGCCGGCGTCGGGTGCTCGTGCTTCTGCTCGTGAGATCACGTGCTCACGAGCACGTGAGGACATGCTCACGTGCTCGTGTTGGGCAAAACAAAAAAAAAAATGGAAAAAAAAGATGAAAAAAATTATGAAAAAAGAAAAGAGTAGGAGGGGGTTCTGAGATGCCATCCCATCTGTCTGCTTAAAAAAAAGAAAAAGAAGAAAACCACACATTCTCCTACTGACATGAATGAAAAGGCTCGGCATGCTGCGGCTCGGCGTCTACGCAGACAAGCACCACCAGAGCTTCGCCCCAAGCAACATCATTCATCACGTGGAGATGCGGTCAATTTTTAATCGGCGTTCGAACGTTTGACAAATACCGATTGGATCTCCAAACACCCGACATAAGGATCGCAGCACACCATAAAATACCCGCATCCGGGCACAGCGTACATGCTTTAATATTGTTACTTTTCTGCGTTTCTCCCATAAACTTGCGTGTATTTCCTGGTATCAAGCAATAGCCGCCGTTGGCGACACCCAGAGCCGTTTATTGAGAGAGTTTGGCCATACATTGGTTTGAATAGGCGAGCATCTCGGGCCAACCACAGGCCGCGAAACAGCCCCTAGCGGTGGTCGCGTGCTCTAAATTTGTGCCACGACTATACTTCGTTTCACCTTATGTGCGAGTGAAGGCAAAACTGGAAGCGCGAGCACGGAAGCTCCGTGCGTTCAGGCTTTGCTCGAGCGCGCGAGCTGGGGAGAAATGCAAAAAGCGCTGGTCTCGCGCTTCTAGCTTTGGCTTCGCTCGCAGGTAAAGTGAAACGAAGTATAATTTGAGCCGTGCCGAGCGGAACTCCGCGTCTCAAGACGCTCGCGCACCCCACCCTTTGCACTGCTTTCTTTCAGCCAGTCTCAGGACGCTGTTCTAGCAGTGCAGACAAAGGCATGGGCACGAGCGCGTGGCTTTGGAAAGTGCCTCCTATGCACGAGGTCTCGTACAAACAATAGCGTTTCGCTGAGCTAGGCTCACGCGCCTGTGCCTTTGTCTTCACTGTCGACATTTGTGAGATGGAGTAGAGGTCTCCTGATTGGTCGACGCTGTGTCACAAATTTAGTTTACGCTCTAAGCGTGGGGGGAATATTCGGCGCTGGCGGCGGCCTTTGCTCCGCCTATTGTCCAAACTCTCCTAATATACGGCTCTGGCGACACCGACAGGCTCCTGATCCGCCACTGATCTCAATGACGATTGTTGGATCGCGCTTTCCCGCTTCCGCGAGTGAAGCCACCGGACGGCCATCTTGCTCGTAGACGATTTGCGGTTCTGCTAGCGTTACAGAGGCTGGCGGCAGCGGGCTGAAGAGACGTTTTCTCCTCGCTCGTCGTCATTCGTCGAAGATTTTTAAGACCCTGTGTACAGGTCGAGACTTGCTGTTGAGAACACGTGGAAATTTTTTACTAAAGCACAGTGCAGCAGGAAAAAGTCACAACTCGTCGAAAGCAAGTTTCACCGGTCTCGCGGCATGGTCAAAGTTTCCTTGGCACGCCGAAATGCTGCGTCTCTGTGCCTTTTGTACCACTAATTTGATTGCCATAAGCGTCTATAGTTGGTGACAGGTCAAGAACGAAGTGGAAGCTCCTCCCACCTCTTTCCACTTCAGCGGAGCGAACGGCGGAGAGGAGGTCACCTCCTCTCCAGCGTTTGCACTACTAAAGTGGAAAAAGGTGGGAGGAGCTTCCACTTCGTTCTTGACCTGTCAGCGGCTATTGTAAACAAAACAAAAACGCGCCGCTGATGCCGCCCCTTCCGTCGCCACGGGACGCTGGGTCAAGCTCGTTTCTGGACCGCGAGTGCCGCAAGTTACAAATACAGTAGTCGGAGTAAACGTAAAACGCTGCCCAGAGGTACATACGGCTTCACGCACATTGCACTCACAAAACAGATCCACACGATGCCGAAACGAATTTTGATTGGTATCCAAGCGTGCGAAGGCACAGAGACGCAGCACTTCGGCGTGCCAAGAAAGCTTCGATCAGGCCGCGAGACCGGCGACACTTGCTATCGACGGGTTGTGCCTTTACATGCGGCTTCACGCACATTTCACTCGCAAAACACGTCCACATGGCGTCGATTCTTGATCGGTATCGAAGCGCGTAAAGGCACAGAGACGCAGCACTTCGGCGTGCCAAGGAAGCTTTGATCAGGCCGCGAGACCGGCGAAACTTGCTTTCGACGAGTTGTGCTTTTTTCCTGCGGCACTGCGCTTTCGTAAAATTTTCCACGTGTTCTCAACGGCAAGTATTACGGCTCACGTAGGATCTTACAGAACGTCTTCGGCGAATGACGACGAACGAGTAGAAAACGTGTCTTTGGCACGCTGCTGCCAACCTCTGCAACGCTAAAAAAAAAAAAAAAAAAAAAAAACCTGCGTGCAAGTTGGTTGTTTGGTGGCCGCCCGCACTCGCGGAGGTGCGTGATCAGTGGTTGGAAGCGTCGTAATTGGATTATGGTATGGTGCCTGGAACGCGTCTCCGACTGGTGTGTTTAGCGTCCTATGCTGCCCATACATCAAAAGTGGTCCCCAAGTGGCAACAAATGACGTCACTGAAGCCGGAGTGTCATGCTGTTGACTCCCGCGATCCTGGCGGTTGGCCGTAGAAATGCTGGCGAAAAGCGCGAGCGAACGCGAGTGTCGCTGTCGTCACGGCGTGCCAGGCGTCCCAACTTTCGGCTGCTGTAGCTTCCGTGGACTGTCACAGTGGAGAGCGACCTGCAGCAGAACAGGCGTCTACCATATATACCACAACTGTGAGGACGCCTCCAGGATCGCGACCGGCGACAGCATGACACTTCTATGACGTCATGAGGCGGAAATCGAGGGATCACTTTTTTGGCCGCGGTAAACACACCAGTCGGAGACGCGTTCCAGGCACCATAATTATGGCCCCGCCCAAGTGCTCTCCCACTCAGCAAGATGGCGCAGCCCCAAGACCGGACTTGCAAACGTGTTAAAGGAACAATGAAGGCGATTTTATTTAATTTTTTTAAATTGTGTTTTTAGGCTTCTTGGGAGCCTGGCACGCTGCCCAATTTTTTGTAGACATTTGTGACGCGTAT